>APFE031408067.1:91187-165448 GCA_000404065.3 Pinus taeda
CATACCTCTATTTATTCATTCCATCGAGATCTGTCTTATATACTTATTGATCTATCCTAATGATGAGCCATGGTGGATGGCTCGAAACATCGATTCAAACAAGTATGGATGCGATGATTTCAGAAGACAAATTTGTAATTTATTAGAGTAATTTAGGCTATATTTGAAACTAAATCTAATTATTATTATTATAACCCAAGAGTATACTAAACAACTTGTAAGTTAAATATACCAATAGTTTGTTACTTGGCAGGTGTCAAGGAATTTTACACAACAAAATCAACCCCTGTCCTAGGGAGCATCTAGTTTTCTAGCCTTATCACAAGTAGTCAACATGTCACTTGTGGGAATTCAATCCAAAGTTGTGACTTAACAAGGGTTGAGACATCTCGAGTAACACATAAGTGGACCTCTATTGCATGGGACTTCTAGCCTCCTTTCCTTATCACAAAAGGGCAATATGTCACTCGTAGGAATTTAAGTCTATCTTGTGATTAATGGGATTATTGCTAGACTCTTCATTGCCAAACATTGGGCTATATAGACAATCCATTCAAGAAGCAACTGAAGTAAACAAACAATTGTAATAGTTGCGGAAACATGGTCTTATTTTACCAAGTACCTCACCATGTGAGTCATCCATCAAAGAAGAATGAGAGCTGGCGAATGTGAATTGATTACAGGGAATTCAACAAAACCACACTCTAGAATGGGTATCCCGTACACAAGACAGGTGATCTATTGGGCCAATGGAAATAAACAAATAATTCACCTAGTTGGATTTAAAATTAGAGAATCACCAAGTTCAACTCAAAGAAGAAGATACCTAGAAGAGTATCTTCAAAACCACACAAGTTTTGTGTAAGTGCTTTTCCATGTCAATTTGTCTATGTAATGCACCAACTACATTCATGATATTAATGAATAATGCAATATTCCCTCATCTAAATTTGTATGTTATTATATATTTGGATGATAAAATGTTTTATAGTGCTACCTAAGAGGCGCATCTATCACACTTGATGTACGTATTAGAGGCATTAAAGAAGCATGAACTATTGGAAAATATCAAGAAATCTGAATTTGCATAATAGCCTTTAGTGTTTTTAGGATATATGATTGGTGGAGGAGAACTCATGATAGATCCTACTAATATGAATGCCATCATGAAGTGGTTGGCTCCTACAATTTTTTTTTAGGTTAAGATTTTGTTGGGGTAGCATATTACCTAAAAAAAAATCATAGCCTCATTTTTAATATTAGCTACACCAATCCACACCATAACAACGAGTGGCAAGAGTTTCAATGGGAGAAGAGTAAACATAAATCCTTTGAAAATTTCATGAAAAAACCAATTAAGCGCCAATTTTTGCATTACGAAACTTGTGAAAACCCTTCCAATTATTTACAGATGCAAGTGGGTATGTTGTGGGAGTCACCTTGATGTAGGAAGGAAGGCTTTCATGTGATCATTTTGAAGTGTTTCATGGGGTATTTCTCAGCTACCCTACTTATGACAAGGACCTATATTCCTTTCATAAACTATAAAAAATTTGAAACACTATTTGATGGAAAATAAGATAGTTATCCACATAGATCACTAGTTGCTCCAGTAATTATAGGCCTAAATTAAGTTCCATCAAACTAAAAACTAGAAGAGGATGGGGTTTTTATAGTAGTTTCATTTAATGATCAAGTATAAGAAGGGAAAAACAAATAATTTGGCCAACATGCTTTCGAGTCCACCCACACTGAAAGGAACAACTTTAGGAATTGTAATGCACATGGAGCCTTCTATGCATGATGCATATAAAGAGGCATATATAGAGGATAAGGAATTCAGGGAGGTGTATCAATAAATATAGGGACAAAGTCATGCAGATGATCATGGTAACATAATTGAATGTCATATCCAAAATGGGTTATCCTACATGTTGTACAAGCTATGTTTTCTGAAATGAGAGTGACTATAGTTGATTAAAAGTTTCAGACATGTAACATTGTAGGAAATTTTGGTGTTGGGAAGACAATTTCCAATTTACATAGGTATGAGTACTAGCCCGTGATGCAAGAAGATGTAGCTAGGTTTTTCATAGGATATATAGTTTATTGTACCAACATGCTCATTAATGGAAAATAAGATGAATTGTTGGGAAGGGGTTCCCAGGGTCAGTTTTGGGGTAAAGATAACCCAAGTTTTGATTAGGTTTTATAATTAATTTAAAGTCTCTGTGACTCATGGATGCGGAGCACATAGATGATTAGGAGTCAAAGGGGCTTATCCCCTTGCTTTATGTAAAGTTTGAGTTGGTTTTGAAATCCACCCATGATCTGCAGACCATGGCATTGTATAAATAGGTGTGTCTTGGAGAGTCTAAGGAAATAAATTGATAATTGATGATGATAGGAGGGAAGTGATAGAGAAGAGAAGTGGGTGAGATAGGAGAAGAAAGGCTCTGCAGGTGAGTGTGCAGAGGCCTAGGAAGAGTCCCCAACAGAGTGCACGGACCCCTGCATATGTGTGTGCAGGGTAGTTTTGAGTGTGTAACCTTGCATTGAAGATTAATAAAGACAGTTTCCAAAGAAGTATTTCGTATTTTTGTTTATCTTTGTCACTGTTATGAACAATGTGTTTTATGGAATATTGATTGAATGTTTCATGATTCCCTTTAATAACTCTTATTAAATGTACACAATTCATGTTAAGTACTTTTGCAAAGACGCTGATGAATTCTTCTATGTTTACTAATAGCTTAAGTAGATCTACGAGAATACTAATTTAGGTTTGTTCTCTGATACATAAAAGTAGAGGAAGTAACTGTTAAGGGTCTGCAAAGACCAATCGTAGACCTTCATGAAGGTCTACACACTATTTTAACAAGGTTGCAGTAGTGTGCCCTAAGAGGGTATTGATTTTCTCGAAGGCATATTTGAGGTGCTAAAAGACATCACACTAGTCTCTGGATGAAAAAACTTGGCTCTTGTATCCCCCCATACTGCTTTGGGTGAGACTACACTCTGCACTACGTAGGTTGTTACCAAAAGGGCCAATAGTGTAGGCTTTCGTTGGTTGGTATAGCTAACTCCAAACTTGGGTTAAGACCCCCTAAGACAAAAAAGGTTACATTGTAGGGATAATGATATACTTGAAAGAGGTATGACGTTGTATCATGGGAATCCAACCAAGAAAGAAACTGAAAAATGGTTGTATCGAAAGATTCACGAGTTCGCAACTAAAGAGAACAAGAATCCATGTCTATCAAAGGAACAGTGGTTGAACAAGTATCTGTATACAGTGACACACGAGATATTATTTTGCACCTTCCACATTGAACTGTATGAATGGTCGGCTAAATTGATGGATCGCCAAGGAAGGTGGAAGCTCGATAATCCAATAGTGTGGAATCCAGAATTAGTTAGACGATTATAAGCCTCTGAAAATAAGATCACGTGGGCTAACAATCACTGGATCAATCAAATTATAGGAGGACTTGTTATATAATTTGTAGTTGATACCTCAGTCAGCTACAATGCAACAGAGTGAAGATTTTTCAAAGCACCGTGAGGTAAGTATTTAAGATCATTGAATATGTGGATTAAAATTTTGTTATGTGAAAAACAGGTGATGCCATTAGCTTGATGTTTGGAGCTACGCAAAGTGGATGACTCTTTAGAAACCGTGAAGGATCAGGACCAGAGTATAGTCCATTGATTGGACATCCTTTAATTAACGGCGAAGGGGTGGAACGGACTCCACCACAAAGCACTATTAAACTAATCACTCAGGGGTTTCCTCGAATAAATCATCTGCCCACTCCACCTCCGCCTCCACCTCCACCTCCATGTCCATTGTATACACCTTCATCCACACCTCAACCTCCACTGCATACACCTTCGCCCACACCTCCACCTCCACCACCACCATTAAACATGGCGAACATGATGAAGTTGTCGATTTTCAAAGGCATAAGGAGTGAGGATACAAAGCAGTTTTGGTTTGTTGTGAATGATGTATGGATGATGCAAGAGATTACTGATGACAATATAAAGAAAGCCCAGTTGGTTACTACTTTGCAGGATTGCACGTTGACTTGGTATATTAAGTATTGTTCTGATAATCCTCTTGCATCACTAGCAAAGTCTAAGGCGGCTTTAAACAAGGAATTTAGTAAGCCTAAGTCTAACTCAAATTCAGTAGTTAGATTTAAAGAAATAATGATGAGGGTCGATGAGACACTGTGTGAATTAGATCAAAGGTTGAAGTGTTAGATTCGAGAAGCTAAGATGCAGCTCTCATATAGTTAACATCGTGAATGGTTTATAGCTTTTCTTTTTCCCCACCTGAGAATTACTATGTCACAACAGAAAATAGGAAACAAGGCATAGGCCATGGAAACCACAATGAAGTTGCATGCCTCACCTATTCAGGATGCCATCTTGGGGGTACAACAGATCCACTGTCAGCTACAAACCTTGCACCTAGAATTATAGAGTTTGAAGAAAGACAAGGAAACTAAACCAAAAGTGTGCGCAGAAGTCTGGTGTTTGAAGTGTAAGGGCCAAGGGTACGATAAAGACCACTACCCAGTGTATACGAAATATATTACAAGAGGGGGATCAAGTCCCCTGAAGCTAGAAGCCCCAGTAGGGTTGAACATGGGGACTGCACTATGGTGTGTTATTTTTCAGGTTGTTAGACAAAATGCAATGGAAAATTGTCATTTACTTCAAAAATTCATGCAGACACCTCAGTACTTGTTCTATAATTTCTACAAATTAGTGGGTCATGATGAGCACCATTGTCGCAACTATGAGTCAATGATGGAAAGAACACCTACATACCAGATGCAAGCAGAAACTCTGCCTCCGTATTAGGGCATTGAAGGGGTGTGCAAAGGTTATCAAGGAAGAGGATGAGGTCGTGGAGGAGGAGGACCTGATAGAGGTCGCGGATAGATTATCTGTTACAATAGCAGACAACCAAGAAACTGTGCGCAAGAATGTCAGAATCAGAAATTCTCATTATGTCAATACTGTAGCCAGTTTTACCATACTATAGAAGAGTGCCTAGTGCTAATAACTAAGATGCAGGAAAATAAAGTGCAGCCTCATCAGCCTAGGCAAAACTTACAGATGATGAGAGCTAAGCCCCGGGAGGAGGACTAAAGCGTAAACATAGTGTTGAGAAGTGGAATAATGACCAATGATGATAAAGGTAAACAACCTGAAGAGGACAGATTGGTCCGTAAGGCCCCAGAAAAGGAAGTTGGTTTTGATTTGGAGCACGCTAAGGAGACTTTTATGGAATCCAAGAAGAGCTTTGCTGAGGCCTCCACCTCAGGAAGCCAAGACAAGGTGCAAGAAACCAATGCACCTGTAGAGGTTGATCCCTCTATCCTCACTATGTTTTTGGAAACTTGCGTAAAACTATTGTGCAATAGAAAATTTGTGGAAGGCATACATGAATTAATAAAAAAATGCACTAGGAAAGAGAAGGTCCCTGACAGACACTGGGTAGTTAGAAAAATTGGCAAGCATAAGGCACAAAAGAGGTGTGAGATGAGGCTAACCATGTATATAGGTAAATATGAGATGGATCAAGTCATCTTTGATCTAGGATCTGATGTGAACATTTTACCAAAACAAACATGGGAAAGGATGTGGAGACCTGTGCTACAGTGGTCTCCTATTTATCTTAGAATGGTGAACTAGCAAAAAATCATTCCCATGGGACAATTATATGGAGTAAAAGTTGATATAGAAGGTGCGAGCATGATGGCCGACTTTGAGGTCATAGAGATAGTCAATGACAGTAACCCATACCCCGTGCTCTAGGGAATTGATTGGCACATTGATATGAATGGGTTCATCAATTTGATGAAGAGGAAAATATCATTTGAAAGGAAATCGCTTAGGGTTGTAGTACCATTGGACCCTGCAGAAGGGGCGGGCTATACTAAACTAGTTCATGATTATGAAGAAAGTGAGAATGAATTGGATCAAATTTAAAAAATAATAGCACGAGATCAGAACTGGATCAATCCTATGGCAAATGGACAGATCTCATGCGACTGGGAGAGTTCCTGCATCTCAGATTCAGATGAAGAGTTAGAGCATTGGCAGAATCAGTTGCATGAAGTATCCACACCACGATGCAATATGATGACGAAGTTGTTGTGCTGTGTTTCGTCGGAGGTTAGGAAATTACCATATTATGATGGTTTTATTGATGTATATAAGGTTTTGGATGCATTTGAGCACGATGTCCCTAAGCATCACCACTTTCAAGCATTAGATTTGGCACTGTGTGCTATGACTGCACGATGGTGGGGTACGCATAAAGATAGTTTTGATGGATGGTGAGATTATAGAAGAATGATGAGATTATGATTTGGGTGTCCTAACACTCGATTAACTGAGAAATATAACTAGAAGGATGATCCACGTGATCACTTAGAAAAATGGACTAAAGCATCGGGATGAGAACCGTAACTAGAATGGGTACACATATTTTTCCATATTTTAGATACAATTGCGATGAACTGGTATTTGGAAATGGACCTCTAGCATGGCACCATGGAGTAGGATGTATTGATGAAAGGGTTACTATTGACATTCAGATTTGAAGATGGCTTCGCAAGCATTGATGAAGTTCTATAGGAGATTAAATTAGTTATCTTCAAATCGCCACAAGAACCTATGGAATGGATCCAACCAGAGTGGAGCACCCTGCTATGCCATGTGCTAGAATACTATAATGTGACTGCCGAAGAGGAAGATGAAGATCCAAGAAACATTATTATTCCAGAGGTAGAAGGGAAATGTGAAGCCAAAGGCCCACAAATAGATAACTCGAACATCACCGCGTCTTTGAAGACAAAGCAAGAAAGCACTGGCACTGAAGTAGAACCAAAGTTTGCAAAGATTGGAGACTATTGGGATGATGCTAACGTGGATAAAGTTGTTGAGTTACTTTGTGAATACCAGGATCTCTTCCCTACTAAGTTTTTAGATTTGGAGCAAATAATTAGCAATTTGGGCATTATGAAGATCACTCTGAAGCCGGACGTGAAGCCTATTAAGCAAAGGCCATATCATCTTAATCCCAAATAAAAGGAAAAGTTTCGAAAAGATTTGGACAAGATGTTTGTGGCAGGAATCATAGAACTAGTTGAAGAATCTGATTGGGTGAGCCCGATGGTGGTGCAGGAGAAGAAACATAAAGGTGAAATAAGGATTTGTGTAGATTTGCAGAAGCTTAATGATGCATGTGTCCAAAATCCATTCCTGACGCCATTTATGGAAAAAGTGTTGGACAATGTTGGAGGGTAGGAGGCTTACTCATTTACTAACGTGTTTTCTAGGTATCATTAGACTAAGATAGCGCCAGAGGATAGGAGCAAAATGACCTTCATGACAGAGTGGGGCTGTTTTCAATACATTGTGATGTCATTTGGACTTAAGAATGTGCCTGTGATACTCTCCCACATAATGAGAGCAAAATTTAAGGAGTTCATTCATAAGTTATTGGAAATATACTTTGATAATGGGAGAGTTTTTGGATTAGTGAAGAGCCATGTAGCAAGTATGCACCTGATGTTGGATAAGTGTTGCAGATACAATATCGTGCTAAATTTGAATAAATGCATATTCTATGTTTCCTTTGGGATCTTGCTGGGTCACGTGGTATGCAAGCAAGGATTGATGGTAGACCCTACAAAGATTGTGGTGATAGTGAATTTGGAGGCCCCGAGGAATGTTAAGCAATTGCGTGTGACACTAGGACATATGGGATATTATAGAAAATTTATCAAGGCTTATGATCAAATTACTGCTCCCATGGAGAAACTCTTGAAGAAGGGTGCAACATTCTGTTGGGACGAAGAATGATATCGCAACTTAGATGTATTGAAAGAAAAGATGGTCACTGTGCCGATCTTGGTATTCCTTGATTGGAAAAAGGAGTTTCATGTACATGTGGATGCCTATTGCATTGCATTGGGTGCAGTGCTAACACAGGTCGATGAAGGAGAAATGGACCATCCTATAGCCTTCGTGAGTAGGAAATTATCAAATGCCGAGAAAAATTATTCAACGACTGAGCATGAAGAATTGGCCATGGTGTATGCATCACAAAAGTTCACGCATTATCTGTTGGAGGGAATTTTAATATGTACACATGATCCGAATTTAAATAGGAACGCAAAAAAATTATAGATATAACCATACAGATAGAGATGCAACAAAAACAATACTTCATTTCATTGCTGTAAAACACTGAAATATGCTTACAAACAAAAGTGGAAACAATCTAGCTAGGGCAATGATAGCTTATCTCTGAGAAGAGATGTTGCGGCTACATGCCTCTGAACTATGTTATAATGAGGCTCAAAGGCATATTTATTATTGAGAAACAATGGAAAACCCTAAACATCCAAAAACCTAACCCTAGAAGATGAAATGTCAAACCAGCCCCATTTGGGTAAATTGGTACATCAACTTCTCGAGGTTGTAACTTTTGCATACGATCTCCGTTTGACGTGCACAATATCTTGATAGAAAGATCTATCTGAGAATTAAAAATTTGGGAAGAGAAACCTAGTTTTCCCAAAAAAATTCGTTTAGGGCCTCAAAACATCTCTAGAAGTTCAAGACCAGAAAAACTACTAAAAATAGTAAATCATGTTACAATTAGGGAAACAGAAAAGCTGAAAGAAACGATGGTGGGGGTCCAAGTGGACTTGGAAGGTGGCCACTAATATCAACCTAGATCATTCCTCCCCCCTTAGGAAGCAATGGTCCCCATTGCTTTGAGTTCCTCCATGAGATGAGGAAACTTTTGCTGAACTTGGTCCCTGGTGAGCCACTTGCCCTAGTGAAGGAGTTGTCCTGCTTTGACAACTCGATATAGTTGGATATTCTTCTGGCGAGTGTGATTGATCTATTTGTCCATGATCCAATTGGTCATAGCTTGTTCCATGCAATCTAGATTTAACTCTATGGGTGTGAGTTGTTTTGCAATGTCGGATGTGTCTAGTAATGGTGGAAATTATGGCTGAAGGCAATCCACATTGAACACTGGGTGCAGGCCAAGGAATGGGGGAATGTTGAGCTCAAAGGCATTATCTACCACAACCTTGGTAATGGTGTAAGGACCATAAAAGAGTGGTCTGAGTTTCCGTAAGGTGTTCCTTTTGCAAATGCAACTAGACTTTGTCGCCCACCTAAAACTTGTGTGGGACCTGATGTTGATCATGTTGTTGCTTGTACTTGGCATCTGATTTCTCTAGAATGTCATGGGTCTACTGGAAAATATGTTGGATGTGCTCATTGAAGATGTTTTTCTTATATGTTTTGGACTGGATATGAGCCAAATCTACGTGAGTAGCTGCAAATGGCATGGCCACATCAATGGGACATAGTGGGTGGAATCCCAAGCCCACTTGAAAAGGTTATGGCTAGTCGAGTTGTGGAGATCCTAGTCGTAGTTGTGCTAAACATATCGAAGGCTCTCGTCCCATGTGCATGGATGCTTTGAGTTGTACATGCACAGAATGTGTATGATCATCCTACTGACAACCTATGTCTCACCATCAGTTTGAGGATGGAAGGTTGTGGACTTAGTGACTTTGGTGTCCAGCATTGACCAGAGACTGGATCAAAATGTACTGAGGAATCTGCTATCCCGATCTGAGATGATAGATTGTGGGATCCCAAAGTGTACCCAAACTCGTTCAAAGAAGAGTTTAGTAGTGGTTTCTGCTATGATATTCTTCTTGCAGGCCACCATAATGGCCATCGTTGAGAACCTGTCGACGACCACAAAAACACAGTGATTTCCATGCTTAGTAGCAAGAAGCCCTGATATGTAATCCATGGAGATGGATTCCCAAGGTCGACTAGGGGTAGGCAGTGAGGTATAGAGGCCTTGCTTCTTGATGGTTGATTTAGCAATGTCGCAGGTAGTGCATGATCTAGTGTACTTATTTACATCTTGCCGAAGATTCGTCCAATAGAAATACTTTTGTAGTACAACCACCATTTTCTTGACCATGAAATGCCCAACAACCAAACTGTACTATTCTTCCCAAATCATCTTGGCACGCTCGCTTGAAAGAACACAAAGGTGACCTAGGTGACATAACAGGGCATCCTAGAGGTGAAAATTTGGAACATGATGACCCTCCAAGAGTGTCTAGTATGTGTGGCCAAATTCTCAGTCGCTTTTGTAGAGAAGTGGCCAATTAGAAGTCTCGTGCCTACAATAGTTGAGCATGGTTGTTAATGCTATGATAGGTGTTTGACTGATGCAATCTACAACATTATTGATGCTGCCCTTCTTATACTTGATATTCAAATGGAACTGTTGCAGGTATGTGGACCACTTCTAATGGTGAACATTCTGCAATTTCCCTTGGGTCTGGATGAACTATAGGGGTTAATGGTTTGTGTGGATGATCATTTCCTTCCCCAAAATGTAATGCTTTAATTGTTGGCAGGCTTGCACAATGGAATAAATCTCTTTTTTCATAAGTGGGATACTTTCAGACTGTGTCTAAAAGTGTCTCGCTATGATATGCCACTAGATGCTCGTGTTGAGTAAGGACTGCCCCAATAGCATAGTTAGAGGCATATGTCTCGACCTCAAATGGTTGTTGCAAGTCTGGTAATGCTAGCACTGGTGTTGGACAGAGGTGATCTTTCAACTCTATGAATGCCTTCTGTTGAGATTCAGACTAAAATAATTTTGCTTTTTCTCCTCCCTTGGTGACTTAACTCAAGGGACAATTGATATGTGAAAATCCCAACATGAACCTCGGATAGAAGTTGGCAATACCTAGAAAGCTGCGGAGCTCTGTTAGAGTGGTTGGAGATGGCCAATCCCGAATGACTTGGATTTTGGCTGGATCCACATGCACCCTGCATTCATCAATACTGTATCCAAAATACTGAACCTAGGTCATGACAAAAGTGAATTTATTCAAATTGGCACTTAACTTGTGTTGTCGTAGTGTTTGAAGAACCTGTCAGATGTGGTGGAGGTGCTCTTCCCAACTCTGGTTGAAGATCAAGACATCATCAAAGTATACAACTACAAATAAGTTGGTGAATGGACACAAGATGTCATCCATTAGCCTCATGAAGGTTGTAGGAGCATTCATCAATCTGAAAGGCATAAACAACCATTCGAAAAGGCCCTCCTTGACTTTGAAGGAAGTCTTCCACGCATTGGAGGATTCGATTGGTACCTGGTCATATCCTGACTTCAAACCAATCTTGCTGAAATACGTTTCCCCCTTCAGTTTGTCCAGGAGGCCATCGATCCATGAGATCGGGTACCTATTATGGACAGTGATCTTGTTCAGTGCCCGATAGTCAATACAAAGTCTCCAAGTCCCATCCTTCTTCTGTACCAACACAATCAGGCTATTGCAGGGCAATGAAGTCGGATGGATGTGACCTTTCTACAGCAGATCCTAAATCTACCTTTTCATTTCATCGTTCTCCAGAATAGAGCGGTGATAGATTGGACCATTTGGCAGTGGTGCATTTGGGGTCAGATCGATGGAGTGCTTAACCTGATAGTGTAGAGGAAGCCCTGCGAGGGAGGTGAAGATGTCCTTGTACTCCTCCACAACCTTTTCCATCTGTAGTTGTCATGTGGAGGGGGCCTGTCTGGAGGTCATGGCTACCATTTTCTTCTTTCCTTAATTTCCTGGTTTTGGAAATGAGCTTAATGCATTATTTTGCAGTAGCTAAAGAGATGGCGGTAGGTGGTGCTACCTTTGGTATCCTGTACAACTTATTTCCCAAAGTAACAATAACAACATGGGACCTTGATTCATACACAACATGTTGCTTCCACAAGTATGTTTGTCCTAATAATACATCACGAACATCAAGGGGAGCAACGTCACACAATACCTCATCCGTGAAGGGCTTGATGTTGTATGGAAGGCGATACTACTGGCTCACGCGAAGATCTCGTCCTTGGTGAAGCCACCGGATGGTGTAAGGTTGTGGATGTGTTGTGGTCGATAAGCCCAACCACTTCACGACCTTTATCAAAATGACATTCTTTTGGCTCCTGCTATCGACAATAAACTATAGCGGGGAGCCCTTTACACACATCTAGGAGCGAAGAGACACTCCTCCTACTCTAGATCTTCATGGTGGCAACAATGGCATTAGGCTCCCCATCGATAATTTGCTTCCCTTTGTAATTCCCTTTGTTTGGTTTTGATTCAGAGTTGGAACATGCATCTGATTCTGAAACCTTTAGCTCAAACACCAGTGACTACTTGGCCTGACACTCACTTGTGTTGTGAGTGGAGCTCTTATGTAACTCACACCACTTTCTCATGTCCTTTTTCGGCTTCGCGACATTGTTCTTTACTTGCAACTTTGGTGGGTTGTCTCGGCCTACCCCACATTAGCTTTGTCCTTTGTTCTGCGGTTTAGGGACACCTTTCCCTTGCTTCGGATTTGCAGATCCAAAGTCTAGCTTCTTCTGTTTCAACTTTTGCTCAATCTTGGAGGCATATTAGTATGCCATGCTGAGCAAGGAGATGTTCATGAATTCTATTTCTTCTTGGATGTACCTGTGTAGGCAACCATGGTATTTGAGTACCAGATGCTACTCTCAATCCTTGATATCCAACTTTGTGCAAAGGGTATGGAAAATACTGGTAAACTCCGACACGTCTTGGTCCCTTCACTGCTGCAACATGGTCCACTTTATGTATTGATCCTCATAGCTTCTGACAGGGTAGTACTACTCCTTGATGGCAGTCCAGAATGAATACCAAGTGGGTGCGGCTGCAAACAGTGAGCCCGTACTTTCATCCTTATGCTCGTAGTAGGTTTCACATCAGTCCTTGATGTGGGGGGCAACTTTGAGAAGAGAGAAAGTAATCTTTTCCTGATAGGAAAAATCATGAACAGAAGAATACCCTTCTAGCATATTTAACCATTTATCTATAATGTCTACATCTATCTGACACTCAAATATGGGAATGTCAAAGTTAACTTGTACCTTAAAGGATGTGGTGCTTCCAGAGTAGCTGCTAGAAGTAGATATGTCGCCCATGGGTAGCCGTTGAAGGATCTGGGAAAATTTGACCATCATCGCGTTCCTTTGTCACTCGAGGGACTGTTTGAGCAAGATTTTAATAAGATATCTTGGCCCCTCGTCTTTTTTTTCATCTGCCATGGGAGGTCCTTGGGATTTGCGAGGCTTCTCTTGCAAAGGTTCGACGAGTTAAAGCCCTAACTCCTTATATCCCAACCTCATTGGGGACATGCAAAGAAAGACAGAGAAAGAGTAGACCACTCTGATACCATTGATCCAGATTTAAACAAGAACGCAAAAAATTACATATATAACCATACAGATAGAGATACAACAGAAATATGCTTATAAACAAAAGTGGAAATAAACTAGTTAGGGCGATGGTAGCTTATCTCTAAGAGGATATGTGGCAGCTACATGCCTCTGAACTGTGTTACAATGAGGCTCAAAGGCCTATTTATTATTGAAAAAGAATGGAAAACCCTAAACATCCAAAAACCTAACCCTAGAGGATGAAACGCCAAACTGTGGGCCTCGTTTGGGTAAATTGGTACATCAACTTCTCGTGGTAGAAACTTTGGCATACGATCTCTGTTTGATGTGCACAATATCTTGTTAGAAAGATCTATCCAAGAACTATAACTCTGGGAAGAGCAACATCAGTCCATGGACCAATGTTGCTCCCAGGTTTCCCAAAAAATCTCGTTTAGGGCCTCAAAACGACTCCAAAAGTTTAGAACCTGAAAAACGGCTAAAGTAGTAAATTGTGCTACAATTAGGGAAATTGAAAAGCTGAAAGAAACAATGGTGGGGGTCCAAATGGACTTGGTGGGCGGACACCAATATCCACCTGGATCAACAAATATTATTCTGCCTTAAAATTCCTAGTCAATAAGCAAGTGTTGGGGCGGAAATCTGCAGATCATTGCCATTATTCCACGAGTATGACTTTGAAGTCATTGTGAAGCTAGGGTGGTTAAATGCGGTACTTGACAATCTGTAGTGGATAGAAATAGGCAAGGAGCCTAATAATCTGGAGGAAGGGTTTCCAGATGTAACTGTTTGTGGTACGCGTAGTGGATAATCATTTTGCAGACATTATACAATACTTGACTACAAGGATGGCACTGAAAGGATATACAAGCCAGCAAAAGAAGGAATTAGTAGTGCATGCGACTGACTTTTCAGTGATTGCGGGACATTTGTATAAGATGGGTGCCGATGAAATCTTGTGAAGATATGTGCCAAACTTTGAGAATGATATAATTCTTGCTAAACCTCATGGGGGAGCTGTAGCAGGTCATTACGCAGGCAAGGCAACAACACAAAAGATTTTACACATAGGGCTATGGTGGCCAACGTTGCATAAGGATTCCAAGGCCTATTGTAAGGCATATGGTGTATGTCAAAGAACTGCAAGACCATCACAAAGGGATGAGCTGCCACTACATCCTCAATTGTCCTTGCAACCATTTAAGAAGTGGGCGATTGATTTTGTTGGGCCAATTTAGCCCCTGGGAAAAAAAACGGGTGCACGCCATATCATCAATACGATGGAATATCTCACAAGATGGGCGGAAGCACAGTTGGTAAAGGATTGTACAGGGGCTAGAAAAATAATTTTTTTGTTTGAATATGTCTTAACTAGATTTGGCTTCCCGAAAGTGTTGATGAGTGACATAAGTACGCACTTTTTGAATGAAACAATTAGCGCCCTAACCGAATAATTTTAGGTATACCATCAAAAGAGTACACCATATCACCCATAGGCCAATGGAACTACTGAAGCCTTTAATAATATTTTTGAGAATGCACTGACAAAGATCTGCAACACACAACGAAATCACTGGGATGTGCGCATACCTATAGTACTCTAGGCTTATAGGACTACTTGTAAGATGCTGACAGGGAAAATGTCATTCATGCTAGTGTACGAGGTCGAAGCTGTAATGCCCATGGAGTACATTGTCCCTAGTCTATGCATAACAATGCTAACAGATATGGAGGACTATGAGGCCCTGGAGGAATGACTTGCACAACTGATGGAGGTCAAAGAGGATCACTTTTTGGTGGGATTTCATCAACAAGTATAGAAGGAACACGAAAAATCATGTCATGATCACCATGTCAAGATTCACACATTCAAGGTAAATGATCTTGTCCTATTATATGATGGTAAGTTCACTAAATTTCAGGGTAAATTTTAGATGCATTGGTTAGGGTCATATATTGTCAAAGAAATTACAGATGAAGGCACAGTTCAACTCGTTAAGCTGAATGGGGAACCCTTCCCAGGAAGAGTGAATCGCAATAGGCTCAAGTTGTATTCAGGGGATCCTACACAATGACTATCTGACAGTATAATAGTCTTAGTGCTCTAGGCAGTTGCAAGGGAGTGCGATACTATAAACTACACTGCCCAGTTTGGAGCACAACACAACGAGTAGGTTGTACGTAGAATGACAAAGATACAAACCATAAAATTGCACATAGGAGGAAGGTGTCACAGAGCACAACAAAAAAGTGTATGTTGGAGTCACTATTCATGACTTGATGGATAGAAGACGGTTAGGAGGAGTAGGGTGGCAGAATTTAAGGCAAAAATCTTTGAAGATCTATTGCCAAAACAACATTTATTATCAGAAATTTAGGGGAACTTTTAGACTTGAATTCAGAACTCCATATAAATTATGTGTGCTAGTCCAACAGAAAACACTTTGCGCTCTCAGAACTATTAGTGAATTTTGTTGTCTATCACCTATGAACCGATCAGCTTGGGAAGAATTAGTCGTGAGCCCCACATTTTCTAAATTATCTGAGATAAACCAGAAGTTTATTCTTGAAAAAATGCTTGGACCAAGTCCTACTGAGACTATGAGTATTGGCGATGTTTCCTCTGAGGGAGTTGCCCCAGAAGTTGTAAGTATGGAAGTTATGAAAATTATGCCAATAACACCGAGGTCACGTAGGCTGAAGCCTACCCCTACCAGAGAAACCCAAATAGCCAAATCAAATAAGGATAAGCAAAAGAAGCCAGTTCTGGTGAGCGCATCCCACAGGAAGCATATTGAAACACAGAACCAGAAGAAAGACAAGCAACCAAAGAAAGTCATGGACATGGAGGCAAAATAAGCCCACGAAACATAAGACATTGATGTTGAATGAGACAAACCACTCACAAAGTTACCCAAATATATCCCTCTACAAAAGCAAAAACCAAAGGTCACAAAGGACCTAGATTTCGAAAAATTCACCATATCTACACCCCTGCTACCCTAGCAGGTCCCGTTTGAAGAACCGCAACTTGCAAGGGTCCTCCTGCTAAAATTGGGGGATTGGGACCTTACAGACCTTGGTAAGTTTCCACACTTGGCGATGGATAAGTATATGCAGAGGGTTTATTATGCAGAATCAGGAGTTACAACATTGGGAATAGAGGAATGGGTACGTGGTGTCAAGCAATCAAGGATGCTCAATTTACTATCGCTGCCACATTACCACCGCACCCCCATCAATACAATATGTGTGCACCAGCTTCTCACATTGGTGCACGATATCTTTCTATGGCTAGGAGGGACTATACCCATTACATATATGCTTATTCACAAAATCACACACCTACCTTACAAAGGCCTGAATCAGGCTAAGGAGTTTGGAGGAAAGACTAGGGGAAAAGACCTTGCAGAGAGAATGAAGAGAGATTACAGCCTCATGAAAAAGTCATGAGGGTATTTAATGATGTCCATAATAGACCCCATAATACAATTGGCTACTGAAATCTTGGTAGGGAAGGTGATGAGAAAGTGCGGCACAGATGAAGTTCTGATGCCAGTGGTTTCCCTTGTTGCATAGTGCATGAAAGGTGTACAATTAAATTGGGCCAAGTACCTATGCTAGGAGTCCTTATTGAATTATTGCGAGGCGCAAAGATGAATCCAATCCATTTCACTACGCTTGGCTCTTAGTGTCAATTATGCTGGTTGCATGGGAATTGCCAGAGGATAGTGAATTTCCTCTGCTCGAGGAAGGATTGCCAAAGGTAGCGCAATTCACTTCATTATGTGCTACAAAGGATCCTGCGCGGATTATAGAGATGAAGATATTCTAGGTTCTCATGGAAATGTCTCTCTAAATGGCCATCAATCAGTGTCCAAGGTTATCCCCAACCTTGTTCATGCATTTTTCAGCCTACGTGACATTCAAGACTAACTTCCATAGAGTATATATCTAGGTGCAAAATGATGCAGTGTAGAAATGGCATGACTTGCCCTATTTGGTGGTAGAAATGAATGTGGAGGAGGTTGTCTCGAAATGTCCTGCAGAGTGGTGTGCCCCATCAAACATAGATGCTGGACCAAACATGGGTGCAGAAAGCTCTGTCGCGCAGAAAAGGAAGGAGGTAGCTAAGTAGGTTATGTGTAACCTTGCTACATAGAAAAATAAGGAAGCCAAAGAGAAGGCTCGTATGGAGCAAGAACACGCTGCCAAAGAGTAGGTGAAATAGGAGCAATGTGAGTCACAGAAAGGTCACAAGTTACCTTTGCCGGGGACATAGGAGAATGAGCTTTCAGAACATAGCGGTATAGGGGATGAGGGGTAGAGCACCCCATTTATTCTGAAGAGATGCGATAAGCAGAAACAAGGAGGTACAAGGAAGAAGAAAAAATCGGAAAAGTCACAGGGTGATCCCATGGTGTTAAAAAAGGGCAATCTCGATGACATCGAGGCTAAAATTCAGGACACCACCACATAAGTGTTGCAGTAGCTCAAGTAGAAATATATGCAAACACTAGGGAGTGTCCAAAAGGATTTGCACTAGCTGTGGATCTAGGCAAGAAAAATATAGGTGGGCACCAGACAAGCAAGCACAGAGTAAGCAAGCTTAGAACCTAGGACAAGCCAAGCAACAGAGTTAGTAAGGACCCTAGCCCTCAGAACTATAGCATTGCCAGATGGGGCCCTTTGTGCAGAAACAATTGACGATCACATTATCCTCATTACAATGAAGAACAAAAAGTTGAATATAGTGGCGCTCTCCAACGAGACCCTCCATGCTTTGCATACAAGGGTGGTAGATGAATTGAGAACTAGGGAGTAGTGCGCCTTCAACCTTATCAGTGAGTACAAAGTGAACAATGAGGAAATGTTCACTGAAAAGACATAAGATTTGAAGGAAAAGGAGGTACCTCAGATGCATAGTTCAAGTCTGGAGTCAGTAGTAGAAGAGGCATGCAAGAGAGTGCTTGAGCTTCATATCTCGGAGGATGCACAACGAGAAGCAAAGATCATAAAAATAGATGTTGGTGTGCGTGATGCTAAAGTAGAGGTTGACCAAGTCTCATTTGAGCTCAATATGAAAATTATAGAGCTATAGTTAAAGTTGCAGACCATGACTCCACTTGAGGTCTAGGAGTAGCGCAGAGTTACGATAAAGGAAAGCATGGCTAAATTGTATGCCACAGTCACTAAGTGTGCAGTGCTATTTGAGTAAGCTATGGAGCTCGTGACTAATCTGCAGGAGGATCTTAACCTAGAGATGTTGAACATAGAGGTAAGGGAGTTGTAGTCTCAATATCATGAAGCCAGGGAAACTACACAGTCCATAGCACTAGCACAGTGCCTTGCTAAATTGCAAGAAGGAACGCAACTCGTAACACAGAGAAGCACAAATGCAGGAGGCCTTGCTAAAAGCCAGGTTGTAGCCTTGGTTAGAGGAGGCTTATCAAGTCATGACTACTATTCAAGATAAGATTAAAGGGTTGCAGCAAAAAGAACAGATGATGAGGTTGGATGTAGAAGGACCAGCCATAGAAATATTGGTTGAGGAAGTCAAGCAGGCAACAACATAGAGCGCTCTCGAGGTTGTAGTGATCTAGGTTAAGCTGGGTTATCTCTGCAGCATGATTGTAGCACCAACATAGTGACTCGAGGGAGAGTCACGATATTTGGTTTAGGGGCCTATTGGGATGGGGTCCCTTGGGTGAGTTTTGGGGTTAAGATAACCCAAGTTTTGATCCATTTTTGTAATTAATGTAAAGTCTCCATGATTTGTTGACGTAGAGCATGTAGATGATTAGGAGTCAAAGGGGCTTATCCCCTTATTTTATGTAAAGTTTGAGTTGGTTTTGAAATTCACCCATGGTCCGTGGACCATGGCATTGTATAAATATGTGTGTCTTAGAGAGTCTAAGGCAAACAATTTATAATTGATGATGATAGGAGGGAACTTATAGTGAAGAGAAGTGGGCCAGATAGGAGAAGAAAGGCTCTGCAATTGAGTTCGCAGAGACCTAGGAAGAGTCCACAGCTGAGTGCGCAAACCCCTGCAACTGTGTGTGCAAGGTAGTTTTGAGTCTCTAACCTTGCATTGAACATCGATAAAGACAGTTTCCAAAGAATTATTGCATGTTTCTGTTTATCTTTGTCACTATTATGAATATTGTGTTTTATGGAATATTGATTGAATGTTGTGTGATTCTCTTTAATAAGTTTAATAAATGTACGCAATGCATGTTAAGTACTTTCACGAAGACACTAATGAATTCTTCTATGTTTACTAATAGCTTAAGTAGATTTGTGTGAATACTAATTTAGGGTTGTTCTCTGATATGTAAAAGTAGAGGAAGTAACTGTTAAAGGTCCACAAAGACCAATCCTAGACGTTCGTGAAGGTTTGCAGACTGTTTTAGTAGGGTTGCAATAACGTGCCCTAAAAGTGTATTGATCTGTATGAAGGTCGATCTGAGGTGCTAAAAGACATCACACTTGTCTCTCGATGTAGAAACTTGGTTCTTACATCCCCCCATACTTCTTTGGGTGAGGCTACAGCCTGCAGTATGCAAGTTGTTTCCGAAAGGGCCAGTAGTGTAGGGTTTTGTCAGTTGGCGCAACTAACTCCGAACCTGGGTTAGGACCCCCTAACCCAACATTAACAATATCCCCTACCATTACCCACTCATATTTGGGAAAGAATTTCCATTGAATATGTGGGAGGTTTACAAACAACTAGGGGAACAGGATTACCTTTTCATCGTAGTGGAGAGGTTCAATAACATGTACATTCTCAAACCTTGTAAAAAGACTATTAGGTAGGAAACAACAAATCTTTGAACATGCATGGGAGCAATTTGGGATATCGAGAAGCATTGTCTCAAATAGGGACACTAGATTTCTGAATGAAATTTGGACTATGTTTTTGGAGAAAATGAACATAAAATTGAGCACGTTAACAACACCTCATCTATATAAATATGGTCAAATAGATGTAGCAATAGAAATTTGGTACAAATTTTGATGTATTATAATCAAAATCATATGAAGACATGGGATTAAAATTTGGTTGATATACATCACTTCTACAATAGAGCAATCCACACTTCAACTCATAAGGCACTTTCCAAGACTCATTTTGGATATTCGCCACCTTCACCTTTGGATGTAGTATCTCATAAGGGATGTTTTATGTGGAGAAAAAAATATTGAGAAGATCAAACATATGAATTTACAAATACATGAGCTGTTGAAAATTCAGAGGAGATATACAAGGCCAAGCATGATCAACACAAAATAGAGAGAAAGGAAAATTTTAAGATGGAAACTTATTTGAAATTTTAGGAACCTTGGTGAATCTTGCTAGTATCTAATATGCAAATTGTAAAAATTTTGATAATTATTTTGTATAAATATTTAAATTTCTATTGATTTTATATTGGCATCTATAAAATTTTGGTGATTATTAAGGTCAAATAATTTTATCTTATAAAATTCAACAAAATCATTTTTAGAAAAAATGGAAATTGGTGAATCTTTCTCCCATCCACAGAATATCTACCTTAAATTTTTCCTTCATCGATTTATAACTTCTCTATCTAGAAAGTGACAATAGGGTAGGAAGAAGTTAATGAATCCTTATTCAAAGGATCACTCTCACTATTCTCATAATTATGAGCTCATGTTAATAAAAGTACCATGTTGTCACACATGTATACCCTACTATTGAAGGATTGTCTATCTTTTATATATAAACTATCATATATTTTCCAGTGAATAGTTCATTACAACAAATATATCAAAATACACTAAAATATATACTATGAAGCAATAATTCATTTTGATTCCAGAATTTTTATTTCTAGTTTTATTACTTCTACATGCAATAGATAAAAACTAGTTATGCTCACATACAAGATATTTAACAATAAGATAGAAAATAATATTTAATTGATTATATCAAAACACGCATAAGGTTGGGAAAAATTGTGCAATAATCCTTTTATGGAGGAAATCGACACATGTCCACTTTCCTCTTAAGCTAGGGAAACCTCTTAGCTAAGATTTAAACAAAACAATTCCACACATACTCCATGACGAGGATTTCATCCTTATTTATAGCTATATATGAAACCCTCTTTATAACCACATCTTGAATATCTAGTGAACCTTCTTTAACAAGGATAAAATTCCATTTATTTTATGTTAACTTGCTAATGAGCCTTATTTGTCAATAAGACCCATAGTGGACCTAGTCCAATTTACATTGAGTGAACACCATAACTCCACTAAACACCATAACTACACTATTATCACTGTGCTGTGAAGTTACACTTGTCAATTACTCCACTCAAAAGGAATCCAACATACTCCTACAAAATGCTTTGGAACGTGGGAGCATATTTATTTAAATAAAAGATTATACCCAAACTATACAAGATACTATTTCTATGACAGGCCTTGGATTTTTGTTTAATATATTTATATTATATTATATGTTCAAAAGCCCCGGCATGTATATATTCCAAATTTTATCATATTTTGTGAAGAGATGATAGATAAAGAGATCCTAAAAATCGATTGCTATTTTCCCGTACAAAAATAAAAGGCGTCACAATAATTATAATGAATGTATCTCTTCCACAACACAATCGAATGTGATGAAGTTTAGTAAATGTTAGTTTATAAGATATGTTTAAAGCCATTAAATCTCACAATGGTGTATTTGAAGATGTACTGTACCTACAAATTTGTCGTTTTATTCCCCAATAAATTAAGGTGTCTAAGATCTTAAACCTGAATGTGTATATATCTTCTAATATAACTAAATGGGATGAAATTTTAATTGTCGATTCCTTATTAAATACTCGTAAGCTCAAAGTTTCTTTTTGAAGATGTATATTTTACCTAGGAATTGAAACCTTAATGTTTTGGTTATATAACATAATAATTGAGTTTTTTCCTTTTCAAATGTATAGATTTTAGTAAGACAATACACAATTTTTAGAGATTCATTTATAAAAATTTCAAAAACTATATAAATGTGATCAGATAGGAAGACCTATTTTTCGACCACCTAGGTTATCTATAGATATCCCACAAAACCTAGTAGACACGGAAAGGTCTAGCAGACCCAGCAATAGTAGGTCAAACAGATCAGAAAGTAGTAGGCATCTGATTATTCCCAAAGAAAAGCCTTTCATGGCTAAAGAATTCAAGTTTAAAGGGATCATATTTCAAGAACAATAATTACCAAGGGGCTACAGGGCATTAAAGATTCTATAAATCAGAAACCCTTCAACAATACTACTTCATCCTCAATACCCCCAGTAGAGGAAAGGCAGTTTCAGAACAAAAGGTGGAAAATGGCCACCCAAGACCAAATATTGCACAACCAGTAATAGTAAATCACATTAGCCAACTACAAGGGCACACTGTGCTCCACTGATAGAACATGCAGCGACATCCCTGAAAGATTTAGAAGAATCTTATCAACTTTCAAATCATCTTTCTAATTGGTGTAATCATGCATAGGTAGCCATAGATGATCCAGGGTGTCAAGTAAAAAAGTTCTGCAGAATCTAAAGTTAATCCACGATAATCAAACTTTAGATAAACAAGCAAAATATGAGCAAAGGAAGAAACGAGAACTTAAAAAAAAAGTCAGGATCTAACAGATTTGAAAATCTAGGCACGTGTCAATCCCATAAAGAAGATTTTGAAGCTACAAGTTCTCAATCTATTGCCGAGCCTAGTCGAAGAGAAGTATTATCTTTTCTGGAGGGAGAAGGGTTAAGTAGAAAGCAAAAAACATTCTTTGACTTTAAAAAAGGAAATTTGAAACTAGAAGATGCAGCCAAGAAATTTCCAAGCTTTATCAAACCTAGTCTAAACAAAGCACATGTTTTCCACTTTGTCCCAAAGTATTCAAAAGTAGAAAAAGATCTAATGGCATCCAATAGCAATGGCTATATTTTAGATCTAGATCATAGAAAGAACCCAGAAGATTCAATCAGGGTATGGATTGGTGTTTTATGACAAATGCAAATAACAACCAAATTAGACAATGTTGCAATCTTTAACTTGGCAGAGAAAATAATGGCTAGAATAGTCTACACGTGGTAGAGAACATCACCACAAGAAGAAAGAGAAGAGTTCATAAAGGCGAGATTAGAAGTTTTTGAGTAATTACTGAGGACTTAGTTCTATATAGAACCAGAGGACTCGAAGGAACAGGCATTGGTGGATCTGGCCTGTATGGAATTAAAAGATGCCAAAAGATTAGAAGAGTTTTCCAAAGAATATTTTAGGATGGTAATAACAATAGAACTAAGCATTGATTTAAGGACTAAATTCACATTTTTGTCAAAACTCCCACACAACAAAGGTGACTTAGTAATGAAAGATCTAGAAGAAAGGGATAGAAAACTGCAAGCTATATATTGGGTAGATCTTAGAAATCATTGTAAACAAAAACTGAAATATCTCTGCTCACAGAAAAATGCTCAAGAAAATGCTACCAAACCATCACAAGAATGTTGTAAAGAAATATTCCCATGGACTCCGATGAAAAGAAAAATCATAAGAAAAGACACTTTGGGAAATAAAGGATAAAACAAGTAGCAAATCCAGGGAAACCATTTTCAAAGTACAGATACATAAAAAGACGAAATTCTCTAGTCAAAGATGGTTGTTGCTTTATGTACAAGAAAAAAGAACATTTTGCTGCTAAATTTCCTCAAAATACTTCATCAAAATTTTAAAAAATGTATGGAAATGGATGAATTTGTAGATAATTGGTCTCTTGTAGATATTGAAGATGAATGCTCTGATGTATATATTATATTTGAAATGGAAGGCACAGTAGAAGAAGAAGGTCTAGATACAAGTCAAAAAATGAATATTTTATTGGATCAGATTGTGAGAATCAAAAACCTTTAGCGAATATAGCCAAACAGAATTCAGTGAATGAGGCAACATATTAGAAGAATCAGAGAAAGAGGAGAAACTTGTAGAACTAGCAAAAAGCAAAGGAAAAGGAAAAATAAGCGACATATATTCAAAAGCTCCAAGTTTTTGTCTAGTTCCCAAGAACATTGGTTACTCTACCAACACAGATTTCTCCCAACAATATGACTTAGAAGCTAAAACAAAGTTAATGAAGAAAATAGTGAGGGAAAATGATCTATTGTACATAACAATAGAAATTCAATTAGGAAAAGAGTGGTTTGAACCAAATGCCTTCATTGATTGAAGAGGATCAAACAATTTGGCCAGGCCAAGTTTGTTCAAATCTTCATCGAAACCATTAAGAAACATAATCAATTCAGAAACCATTGGAGGTAATGTAACTCTCACCCATTATGTAGATAATATACCTATGAAGATAGGGGGGAGCATTATCAAAATCTCAGTGATCCAGTATTATGGTCAGTCAAGTAGTTTGATATTGGGCATGCCCTTTATAACATCAATCCTCCCCATGAAAATAACTAAAGAGAAAATCATCTACAACATAAAAAAAAGGAAGTCTATGTAAATATATTTCTTTAGCAAAATTAGATGTAAAAAATAGAAAAACCAACAAAAAACAAAACATGAGGAAACCAGAAAAAGATAGCAATGATTGGCAAGAAGTATTGCAAACATATGAAGCAAAAGAGAAACATTATAATCTTAATAAAGCTATCAGAGAATAAAACTGGTTAGAAGAAAAAAAGGAAATTAAAAAAATTACTCAAATTTTGTTCCAGTGATCCCCAAACATTTTGGGATAAAACAAGTCTAATGCAGGGCATTGAAACATTGCATGATAACAGAGTACAAGGAGATGTTATTCCATGCATACCTCAAGATGAATAACAAATGAAAGCTTAGCTAAAGGAACTTCTTAAACTAAATTTAATTGAAGAATCTACATCTCAGTATTCATGCTCAGCTTTCATTGTTAGAAATGATGCAGAAGTGGTAAGGGGAAAAGCTAGAATGGTAATTAATTATAAACCACTTAATGCAATCACAAAGGAATTCAAATATCCACTACCAAGGCAAGAGGTTATAATGCAGAAGATACAAAAGTCAAAAATCTTGTCAAAATTTGATATGAAGAGCAGATATTATCAAATACAGCTTAAACCAGAGGATCAGCACAAAACAACTTTCACTTTCCTGACTGATTTCTTCCAATGGAATGTAGTTAAAATGGACAACATATTTAGCAGGTATAATTTCATAATTGTATATATTTATGACATATTAATTCATAGTGAAAATATTGAAGAACATATTCTCCATCTGTATATATTCATAAAAGAAGAGGAAGCACAAGGGCTTGTGTTATCAGATCAAAAAATAGAATTGTTCAAAGAAACTAGTGAGTTTCTAGGAATAATCTTCATTAATGGACAAATTCAGATGCAGCCCCACATTGTACAGAAGATAACTAGTTTCCCAGATGAATTACAAGACAAAAACCAAATCCAAAGATTTTTGGGAATTCTGAATTATGTACATAAATATATCACTAAATTGTCTCGAAAAAAAAAGCTATTAGAAAAAACTTAAATGGTGGATGGAGCAGTTTAGTGACCAAATCAATACAATAGATAAAAAGGAAGCACAGAGTCTTCCAAAACTCAAACCTCTAGGAATAGGACAATTAATTATTTAGATAGATGCATCAGATGAATACTGGGGAGCAATATTGCTTGAAAAAGGAGAAAATTAAGTAGAACAAATCTGTGCATATAAATCAGGTGAGTTTTTTCCTAGTTAGAAGAATTATTTCACAGCAAAAAAAAGAAACCTTAGCTATATTCAATGGAATCCATAAATTTGAATTATATCTTGCACCTGTCAAATTTATATTCATAATAAATTGCAAGAATTTTCATTTTTTCTTAAATGAAAAAATTGGATGGCAAATGGCTAGAGGCAGATTACTATCCTCGCAAATATGGTTCCAGTAGTATGAATTTGAAGTTCAATGGATACAAGGGAACTCAAATCGGTTAGCAGATGTGTTAGCATGAGAAATGAACAAGATGTTCAGATTCGGATTTCATACTCAATCAAATTCTCTTTTTGAGATGTTGGGAATAGAAGATAGCTAAACAACATTAGCACAAAGGCTTCACTTTTAGAACAAAAAATACCACAGCTTACAGATGAAATAAAAGGTTTGGTAGGAATGAGAATGAGAAGAATCAATGGATTAACAAAATCAGAGGTTATAAAACAAAGAACATCAATAATCAACTATGAATCAGGGATGAACTCTACAAAACTTACCCATGTGAAGGGATGAAGGTAAAAATCTTATTCAGATCACTTACAAGTATGTGGTCTATCACATGGACACCACAAATGATACAGGTTTTAAAAATCATCAACTATTATCAGTTAATCGAATGTATAGATTTTGGAATGGGGATATAAAATTCAGCCAAATTTTTAGATCAAGAAAATATTCCTATCCAAGAAGAAATAGAAAAATGGATTAGATCATTAAGAATCCAAAATATTTGGGAAGAATTAAATCAAGCTTTCCATCAAAGTTGGGGAGAAGACTATGCAGCAGATGACAACTTTCCCATGTTTAATATTTTTGAACCTCATGCCGACTGGATAATAAAGGATGGAAGATGCACAAAAAAGAGAGAGATATGAATATCTCAAAACATTGAAAGATCTCTAAAATATTTAAGGATGAAATCTACACCATGGGAAACCATTAGTTTAACAGATGATTTATCATTTAACCCATTTGATCAACTATGGGAAAAAGCAAGAACATCAGCAAGAGCCTTCAGACTTGTTTACAATAAACAATTAATTCAAGATGTTTTAGAATGGTTTTGAACCTTTCCAGAAAAAGCATTATCTCAGAAAAAGGACATTATCCCAAAAGCAGAACAAATAATTGGAAAAGATAGAACAATCAGATTAATTATTAATGTCAAATCCTTAATTACTTTAATAATTTGTTCAGGACATTCGAATGATGATACATTATGTCTGATCTGCTTGATGTTAACCTCAAGAAGTTGTAGCCATGTCATGTTTGATAATCAATGGCTTAAAGGAAAGGACATAAATCTACAACGTATGCAATAGATAAAACACTCAATTGATAAAGAAATCGATTTATCTGATCTTACTGGAATATAACTACCTGTCAATCATGTCAAACATCTAAATGCTGATAAAAGTTGGATTCAAAGTTTCGAAGTAGACAACCTAGCACATCTAGATGCCCTATGCAAAAAACAAAGATACGACATGATGGGTAAATAAAAAAATATCGAAACCGGACAATCATCCAAAACTAAAGAGCTTGATCCAGCATCACCATGGTATGAATATGCTCAACTAGACCCCATTCTAGAGGCTCTAGAAAGACAAAAGGTAGAATATGTCGATAAGACTTGCAATGACTATGGAATGGATCCGTGCGTCTGTGACTATAGTCATAGTGAATAAAATTGTACATAAGAATATTTACTTTTGTATAAGAAAGATTGAGTGGACATTGTGCGAGTACGATTGCCAGCAAGACCCTCAATCATTCTAAATGCTTAGTTTAGGTTTGAAATCAGGATTTTAGATCCAAAGAGACTTCTCTTGTCTATAAATAAGTGTTTTTAACAAAGGAGCATCGTTTAGAATGAGCCCTCTTATGTTGTTATTCACATGGTATGTCCATTTTGCTTGATTTGATATAGAAGCCTATTGGACCGCCTATCTGAGGACAGTTCTTTAATTCTCAAAAGACCTTGGAGAGTATAAGGCACAAATGAATACCTGAGGACAAGTCATTGTCAATGTTTCTCAGTAAGAGAATTAGCGCAACATTCGTCTTTTTATTTTTCAAATAAATATTGAATCCAATATCATATATATATATATATATAATTATAATTTCACTACTTATATATCCAATTCACAAAACATACAAAATCATACCATAAAAAATATATTTTAGAATTTATAAATGGAGAAATCATAAAACAATATATTCAAATAACTTAGTGAAGATGTTCCAAAATTCCGTCGAATCCAAAATAATTAAAGGTAAAACTTCATTAATAAATCATTAAACAAAAAAAATTAAATATATTTTAATATTAGACAAATACTTAAAAAGTTAAAAAGTATATTATATTGGTTAAAAGAAATACAATTATTACAAAATTGATAATACTATCCATATTATTATATGGCAATTTATGGAGTGTGCCACTTACTTTCATCATAATAAACCTACTTACACTTTTTTGTCACCCATTTACTTAAAGCTAGCTACTATAATATTAATTTTTTAATTATTATAAGCTATAAAATGGAATTGGAATTGATTTATGCTAACACACAACTAGAAACCTAAGGAAACCTCCTAAACACAAAAAATGGGTTCACAATAAATATAACCCAAGATACATTTTGTTTCCTTTATCTACATAACATAAAGCCATAAGCCATGGTAGTTCTGATATATGCACAAATGCTCATGTCGAATATGGTGTCAAGGCAATGAAACTCTCTCTTTGAAAAATCTATAAGCATAAATGTAAATGAATATTTCTCTATTTACAATAATTTCAAACAGTGTACCTTATTTAATTCATTAGTGGTAAGAAGTTAGCATTTGTTTTTATCTAATATAAAATATTCATAATGACCTTAAGCATAGTTATGTAAAACCGAAGGATTTTTTTAATTTAGGAAATTTATTACCATGACAATTTTACTTATGCTCTTTGAATGCAAAAAAATATTTTATGATGAAGTCTTTAAATTATATTTTCATATTTTGGCTAAATTATCAAATTTATCTTAATAATTTTGGGAATTACAAGATACATAATTGAAAATTTCACATGCAACTAGTTTTTCAAAGGTATTTAATTCATTAGTTGTAAGAAGTTGGCATTTGTTTTCATCTAATATAAAATATTTATGATGATCTTAAGGATAGTTGTGTAAAACAAAAGGATTTTTTTAATTTAGGAAATTCATTACCATGACATTATTACTTACACTCTTTGAATCGAAAAAAATATTCTATGATGAAGACTTTAAATTATATTTTCATATTTTGGCTAAATTATCAAATTTATCTCTATAATTTTGGGAATTACAAGATGCATAATTGAAAATTTCACATGCAACTAGTTTTTTGAAAGGAATTTAATTCATTAGTTGTAAGAAGTTAGCATTTGTTTTTATCTAATATAAAATATTCATGATGACCTCAAGGATAGTTGTGTAAAACCAAAGGATTTTTTTAATTTAGGGAATTCATTATGATGACATTATTACTTACGCTCTTTGAATCTAAAAAAATATTTTATGATGAAGCCTTTAAATTATATTTTCATATTTTGGCTAAATTATCAAATTTATCTTTATAATTTTGGGAATTACAAGATACATAATTGAAAATTTCACATGCAACTAGTTTTTCAAAGGAATTTAATTCCTTAATTGTAAGAAGTTAGAATTTGTTTTTATCTAATATAAAATATTCATGATGAACTTAAGGATAGTTGTGTAAAACCAAAGGATGTTTTTAATTTAAGAAATTCATTACCACAACATTATTACTTATGCTCTTTGAATCCAAAAAAATATTTTATGATGAAGCCTTTAAATTATATTTTCATATTTTGGGTAAATTATCAAATTTATCTCTATAATTTTGGGAATTACAAGATACATAATTGAAAATTTCACATATAACTAGTTTTTCAGTTTAAGGTTTCATGTAATGGTTTATCCCAAATTTAACATGTTAAAATAATTCAAGAATTTTAAATATTTATCATTGGATATAGTGTTCTACATCACCTAGTCAAATATATCGTTCTCTATTAACATTTTCTCATATGCGAAATCTCTAATCATAAAATTAAGAAATACCATTCGATGGGTGAAAGTAAGTTATCTTAAGTCAAAATCCATTGGAATATCACGTTTTGTATCGAATAGCTCTCCCCTTAAAAATAATGAAAACATGGTAAAAATATTCCAAAATGAAAACTGCTTGCTCTCAAAAGTCTCATTCAACCCTTTACAATTGGCTTTGGGCCATCTTGAAAAGAATTGGTTCATTATATATTTATTTTAAATAATCACATAAAAGAAAAAAAAAAACCATTTATTTCCTTTTCACAATTAGATTTTCTAAATAATAAATTTGATGTTATGAAGAAGACAACCTATTTCTTTTTATTATTCTATATAACATTTTCTTATGTAATAAATCAAGATTATGTTAATCTTAGGAAGAGAGCCTTAAAAGATCTAAAATAATTTCGAAGCTAAAATCTTATAAAATAATAAGATATAAAATTGTAGATAAATTATTATAGTATATGGTCTATCACAATGTTGATGTTGTATATGACTCATAGAGTTACTTTCTTTTGTAATGGATGTCAATACTTTGTCACTCAATATTTCTCATGCGAGATTGGCACCACAAGAATATATAACATTTTCTTCTGTAATAAATCAAGATTATGTTAACTTAGAAAGAGAGCCTTAAAAGATCTAAAATAATTTCTAAGCTAAAATCTTATAAAATAATAAGATATAAACTTGTAGATAAATTATTATAGTGTATGGTCTATCACAATGTTGATGTCATATATGACTCATAGAGTTACTTCTTTTTGTAATGAATATTAATACTTTGTCATTAAATACTTCTCATGCAAGATTGGCACGACAAGCACATATCACTAATCTTTTAATGTCTCGATTAAATAGTTTGGGTGGTACCTTGTTGTTAAATATTTTCTTGTGACGTCAATGACTCATGACCCTTCATTACTACCAAATCACATTTTAGAGGGAGTATAGAGGGAGTATGGGGAGGCAAATTTACAAGTCGTGAAATTTAATCATGGAGAGCACATTGCAAATTTTTACTTATCCTTTCAAAATATTTGCCTTAGTAATCAAATTTGATATCCTTAGTATAAGCTATGGTTTACTTGATTTTATAGAATTAGGAAATGATTAACTTGGTTGAATATGAATAGCCATTACAAATTGTATTTGTTGATCATTTTATCATTCACTCATGTCAAGATATTACATTACTTTTCGGTAAATCTTCTATGAGAACAGAGATCTTATTAGATCACGAGCACAGAAATGTTCTCTACTCATTATTCTTGTGTTGGATATGAATAGAAATAAATTCACAAGAACCACCTCATTACCCCCATAATTATGTGTACTATGATATGAATGGGTGCTACATCACTTCCCCCATATCACCCCCATAATTATGCGCACTATGATAGGAATGGGTGCTACACCACTTCCCCCATAGTCCAATGGAAAACACCCTTCCTCACCATCCATTATCATAGGAATGGGTGGTACACCACTTCTCCCATAGTCCAATGAAAAACACTCTTCCTCACCATCCATTATAACCAACAACTGTGATTGAAACTAAAAAAACCTCATAAAGACAATCCTCTCAATATTTGTTTCACAAGTTAGATTAAAATTCCCTTTCTCAATCATAAATCCTCAATCCTCTACCACATTTGACAAGGCACATTCTAATTATATATATAATTTTCTAAATTATACATTTATACTTCATAAATGTAAACCAGTAATTCAAATTCCCTTCTCTAATTATAAATTCTCTACAACAACATTTAGTACAAGTTATAACCAGACATACCATTTCCTAGCTTATGTAATAAGTGCATGTGGACACCACTCAGACCTAGTCTACATGTTCACATCTCAATGACGTTGGCATGCATAGCCTCTCCTAAATCTAAGAAAGCCAAATCGCAAGCCAAGTTAAACAAAATTTTGTGTCTAAGTGTTCAGATATTAATCTCACTATTTACTAGATGTAATCATATTCCATGCTTAATGTCAAAATCATTTCAGATTTACTTCAGTTTAGTTGAATTTCAAGGTGCGAAAACAACTTAAATTAAAAATATAGCTTTCACACATGTGATAAGATCTAATACGCCACTTTCGCACCTTAGCGAAAAATAAAATACACAAAAGTGTCAAAAACTTACCAAACCATAAAATATTTAGGATTGACGCACCCCATAAGTTTAAAGAGTGCGCAGAACCTTTTTTGAGAGGTGCACAAAAAGGAAGTCGAATTTAACCATAAATAAGTGATTTTCAAGGTGTTGTAACTCATTTTCCCTTTTTAATTTCCCTAGCTAAATGCTCCTTTTATATGAAAAGTCAAGTTTTTTAATTCAGAGCTCCAGGAAGTCAAAAGAAGGTCGAATGAATGTGGAAGGAAACCTGCAACAATTTGCAGAGGCTCATTTTTCTATTTCATAAATTAAAAAATTTAAAACCTATTTCTCACGTGTTGGAGAGCCATTTTTCTAAGGAGGCATTTAAAAAAAGGTTCATTTGAAAGGGAGAAGACTTGATTAAAAAAAATAATAATATTTGAAATTGTTATTAAAAAAAATGGGTGTTAGTATTTTTTTTTAAAAGGCGATTCTTTTAAGTCTTAAAAAAGATTGTAAACAAAAGGAGGACGTGCACATCTATTTTTAAAAATGGTTTTTTCTAGCACTTTGCCACAAATTCTAATTTTGCTTGGAAAAAATTACGAGTTTTCGTCTTTAAGAATGAAGACTTTTTTGCAAGCACAAGAATGTTGGGGTAACCTACCAGATGGTTATGTAGAGCCAACCCAATAACAATTAGCAATCATGAACAATAATCAAAGGAATGTTGCTGCAGAACTAAGAAAGAAAGAGCATAGAGTCAAATGTTGGATACAAAACACAGTTGATGACTTTATCATAGACAAGATAGTCGATGCATCAAAAACAAAAGAAGCTTGGGATAGTTTGAAAGTTGTGTATCGAGGTAATGATAGAGTGAAGATGCTAAATTGAAGACATTGAGATCACAGTAGGAAACCCTAAAGATGACTGTCATGTAGAGAATGTGGACCATTTGATGACTAGAGGCATGGGAGTAGTCAATCAAATCAAACTCATTGGTGAAACCATTACATATAAGAAGATTGTTGAAAAAGTCCTTCTACGCCTACCCAAAGTATACGACATGATTGTAAGAACCATTATGGAATCCAAACATTTTACATCTCTCTCAGTAGAGCAGCAGACTTGATTGCTTCTGGCACATGAAACAAGGCTCAACTTGGCAGAAGATTCCATGGAAAAATCCTTCAAAGCACATCTCTCTCTTGGTAGAGGCGAAGACAAAGGATATAGATTTGGCAACAAGTAAGGTAGAGGAAGATTAGAACATCATCATGCAGTAGAGAAATGGAGACTTTTAGAAAACCAAACACAAAGAAGAAGAACATGGAGAAAACCTAATGTTCAATGCTATTACTAGAAGAAATTTGGGCATTATGAACATGAATTGAGAAAGAAACAGTCATATTAGCAAATATGCAGTGTCCATCTCTCCAACAATGAAGGAGAATCCTTTGACACAATGTTTTTTTCTTGCCATCTTTCTTAATACAAACTTAATGAGAACCTTTGGTTGCTAGACAATGGTTGTGGCAATCATATGACAAGTAACAAAAACATTCTTTCCTATCTTGATGCTTCCATAAAATTAGAAATTACTCTTGGAGATCGTTCATAATTAAGGTTGAAGGGAAAAGTAGTGTCCAGGATTTTACTAAACTAAATCAACACAAATACATACCTAATGTTTATTATGTTCCACATCTAAAGCATAACGTCATTAGAATCGTTCAATTAATGGAACATGGTTATGATGTAATATTCCAAGGGAACACATGTTATATCTATGATAAACCTCCCAATATAAGACTAATAATAAATGTTGAAAAAACCAAGAATAGGATGTTTCCATTGACTCTTAGAAGTTGAAATCTTTCACAATCTTTTGCTCATAATGTGTTAAGAATAGATAAGTCATAGTTATGGAATTTTAGGTATGGGCATATTATCCTAAAGAGTCTAAGTTATTCTTAGTAAAATTTTATGGTCATTGGTCTAATCTAGGTGGATGTTGGTGGCCACCCACCTATCCCACTCGGACATCCACAACTGTCTCTTTGAGTTTTTTAGTTTCCTTATTTGTAGCACAATTTATTATTTTTAGCAGTTTTTCGGGTCTTGAACTTTTGGAGTCGTTTTGAGGACCTAAATGATGTCTTTTGGGAAAATTGGGAGTAACATGGGTGCATGGACCGATGTTTCTCATCCCAAAGTTGTAGTCCTTGGATATATCTTTCTAACGAGGTATTGTGCACCTCCAACAGAGATCGTATGCCAAAGTTACGACCTCGGGAATTTGATGTACCAAATTACCCAAAATGGGGCCCATAGTTTGGCGCTTCATCTCCTAGGGTTAAGCTTTTGGATGCCTAGGGTTTTCCATTGTTTCTCAACAATAAATAGGCCTTTGAGCCCAATTGTAAGACAGTTCAGAGGCATGTACTGCCACATCTCTTCTCAAAGATAAGCTACCATCGCCCTAGCTGGTTTATTTCAATTTCTATTTGTAAGCATATTTCAATATTTTACATTAATGAAATGAAGTATTATTTCCATTGCATCTATGTGTATATGGGTATTTCTGTATTTTGTTGCATTCCTATTTAAATCTGGATCAGTGGTATCAGAGCAGTCTACTCCTTCTTTGTTTTTCTTTGCATGTCCCCAACGAGGTCGAGATATAAGGAGTTAGGGCTTGAACTGGTCGAACCTTTGCAAGACCAGCCTCGCAAATCCCAATGGCCTCCCATGGAAGATGAAAATAAAGATGAAGGGGTGGGAGATCCTATCAAAATATTGCTCGAAGAAGCCCTTGAGTGATGAAGGAACGCGATGATGGAAAACTTTGCCTAGATCCTTCAGGGGCTACCCAAGGGCGACACATTTGCTTCCAACAACTACTCTGGAAGCGCCACACTATTTAAGGTACAAGTTAACTTTGAAATACCCATATTCGAGGGTCAGATAGATGCAAATGCCGTAGATAAATGGTTAAATATGCTAGAAGGTTATTTTTCTGTTCATGATTTTTACAGCCGGGAAAATATTACTTTTGTTTTTCTCAAAGTGCCCCCCACATCAAGGATTGGTGGGAAACTTACTGTGAGATTAAGGATCAAAGAATAGGCTCACTATTTTCAGTTGCACCTACTTGGAATTCATTTTGGGATGCCATCAAGGAGTAGTACTACCCTGTCAAGAGCTATGAGGACAAATACATAAAGTGGACCATGCTGTGACAAAGAAGGGACCAAGATGTGCCAGAGATCACAGATATTTTTCATACCCTTTGTACAAATTTGGCTATCAAGGATTCTTAGCTGCATTTGGTACTCAAATACCACGGTTGCCTACATAGATACATCTAGGATGAGATGGAGTTCCTGAACATCTCCTTGCTTGGCACGACATACCGATACGCTATCAAGATTGAGTAGAAGTTTAAACAAAAGAAGCGAGACTTTGGATATGCAAATCCGAAGAACAAAGGACAAATCCAAGGCGGGATGACCCAAGACAACCCGTCGAAGCCGCAAGAAAAGAACAACAACATGAAGTCAAAGAAGGACATAGGAAAGTGGTGTGAGTTCCATAAGAGCCCCACTCACAACACAAGTGAGTGTCGAACCAAGTAGTCACTGGTGGCTGAGTTGAAGGCTTGAGAATGAGACCCATGTTCCGAACTTGAGTCAGAACCTGACAAGGGGAATGAAATACAGAAGCAAATCATTGATGTGGAGCCCAGTGCCATCCTTGCCACCGCCAAGGTCCAGAAGAATGAGCCTGAAGATCCAGAGGAGGGGGAGCGCCTTTTACACTCACAAATGTGGGTGAACGGTTCGCCATTGCAATTCATTGTCAACAGTGGCAGCCAAAAGAACCTTATTTCAGTAGAGGTCATGAAGTGGTTGGGCCTACTGACTGCACCACACCCGCAGCCGTACAATATCAGGTGGCTTCACCAAGGATGAGATCTTTGAGTCCACCAGTAGTGTTGCCTTACCTATAGCATCAAGCCCTTCACAGATGAGATATTGTGTGATGTTGCACCTCTTGATGTTTATGATATACTATTAGGCCAACCATGCTTATGAAGGCAACATGTTGTGTATGAGTCAAGGCCCCGTGCTGTTCTTATTTCTTGGGGTAATTCATTATATAGGATACCTGAGGTAGCCCCACCTACCACCACCTCTTTGATCACGGCTAGGAAATGCAGTAAGCTCATCTCCCACACTAAGAAATTCATTTTATGTCTGGTTCACTCTCAAAGTAAGGGGAAGATCATAGCCACATCCATGGCCCCTAGGAAGGGTTCCTCCACACAACAAAAGCAGGTGGATATGGTCATGAAAGAAGACAGGGACATCTTATCCTCAACCACAGGGGTACCGTTGCACTGTCATGTCAAGCAATCAGTCGATTTGACTTTTGAAGCATCTCTACCCAATGGGCCGATCTATCACCACTCCATTCTGCAAAATTCCAAATACAAGTAGTGACATGATCAACATCGAGTGCAACACAAGTTTCAAGTGGGTGACAAAGTCTGGTTGCATCTGCAAAGAGAACGCCTTACAAGAGCCCATCAGAAGCTTAGACCACTCTGATATGGTCCTTACACCATTACCAAGGCTGTGGGAAACAATGCTTTGGAGAAAACCATTACTCCATTCCTTCACTTGCACCAAGTGTTCAATATGGACCGCCCTCGACCATGCTTCCCACCATTACTGGACACATCAAAGGTTGCAGAATAGCTCACCAAGGACCGAGTTTAGTAGAAGTTTCATCATTTCATGGAGGAACTCAATGTAATGGTGACCATTGCTTCCTAAGGGGGGAGGAATGATCCAGGTGGATGTTGATGTCCACCTACCTATCCCACTTGGATCCCCATAACTATCTCTTTCAGTTTTTCAATTTCCTTAATTGTAGCACAATTTACTATTTTTAGTAGTTTTTCCGGTCCTAAACTTTTGGAGCCATTTTGAGGTCCTAAACAATGTTTTTTTGGGAAACCTAGGAGCAAAATGGGTCAATGGACTAATGTTTCTCATCCCAAAGTTGTATTCCTTGGATAGATCTTTCTAACGAGGTATTGTGCGCATAAAACGGAGATCGTATGCCAAAGTTACGACCCCGGGAATTGGATGTACCAATTCACCCAAAATGGGACCCATAGTTTGGTGCTTCATCTCCTAGGGTTAGGTTTTTGGATGTTTAGGGTTTTCCATGATTTATTAACAATAAATAGGCCTTTGAGCCTCATTACAAGACAGTTCAGAGGCATGTAGCCGCCACATCTCTTCTTAGAGATAAGCTACCATCACCCTAGCTAGTTGATTTCCATTTCTGTTTGTAAGCATATTTCAGTATTTTACATTAATGAAATGAAGTATTATTTCCATTGCATCTCTATGTATATGGATATTTCTATATTTTGTTGTGTTCTTGTTTAATTCCGGATTAGTGCTATCAGAGCGGTCCTCTTTTTCTCTATTTTTCTTTGCATGTCCCTAACGACGTCGGGATATAAGGAGTTAGGGCTTGAACTGGTTGAACCTTTGCAAGACTAGCCAAAAAAATCCCAACAGCCTCCCATTGCAGATGAAAAGTAAGATGAGGGGGTAGGAGATCCTATCCAAATCTTAATCTAAGAAGTTCTCGAGTGTCAATTGAATGTGATGATGAAAAACTTTGCCTAGATCCTTTAGCAGCAACCCAGGGGTGACACATCTGCTTCCAACAGCTACTGTGGAAACGCCATACCCTTTAACGTACAAGTTAACTTTGAAATCCCCATATTTGAGGGTCAAATAGACATAGATGCAATAGATAAATGTTTAAATATGCTAGAAGGTTATTTTTTTGTTCATGATTTTTCTAGCCGAGAAAAGATTACTTTCGCTCTTCTCAAACTAGCCCCCCATGTCAAGGACATATGGGAAACCTACTGGGAGCATAAGGATGAAAGTACAGGCTCACTATTTTTAGCTAGACCTAGGTGGAATTCTTTCCAGGATGCCATCAAGGAGCAACACTACCCTGTCAAGAGCTATGAGGACAAATACATAAAGTGGACCACATTGCGGTGGGGAAGGGACCAAGATGTGCCAGAGTTCACAAATAATTTTCATACCCTTCCCACAAAGTTGGGTATTAAGGATTCTGAGTTGCATTTGGTACTCAAATACCACAGTTTCCTACATAGGTACATCTAGGACAAGATGGAGTTCCTAAACATCTCCTCACTCGGCATGACATACCGATATGCTATTAAGATCGAGCATAAGTTTAAACAAAAGAAGCAAGACTTTGGATCTGTGAATTCGAAGAACAAAGGACAAAGCCAAGGCGGGGTGACCCAAGATAACCCATCGAAACTGCAAGAAAAAAACAACACCACGAAGTCAAAGAAGGACACATGAAAGTGGTGTGAGTTCCATAAGAGCCCCCTTAACAACACAAGTGAGTGTCGGACCAAGCAGCCGCTAGTGGCCGAGTTGAAGGCTTCAGAATCAGATGCATGTTCTAACCCTGAGTTAGAACCCGACAAGGGGAATAAGAAAGGGAAGAAAATCATTCATGCGGAGCCCAACACCACCATTGCCACCGCTAAGGTCCAAAAGAATGAGCTCGAAGGTCCAAAGGAGGGGAAGCATTTTTTCCACTCACAAATGTGGGTGAAGCGTTCACCGCTGTAATTCATTTTCAATAGTGGCAACGAAAAGAACCTCATTTTAGTAGTGGTCGTGAAGCTGTTGAGCCTACAGACTACTCCACACCCGCAACCGTATAGTATTGGGTGGCTTCACCAAGGACGAGATCTTTGAGTCCGCCGGCAGTGCCGCCTTCCCTACAGCATCAAGCCCTTCACAAATGAGGAATTGTGTGATGTTGCACCTCTTGATGTTTGTGATGTACTATTAGGTAAACCATACTTATGGAGGTGACATGCTGTGTATGAGTCAAGGCCTCGCGATGTTATTATTTTTTTGGGTAACTCATTATACAGGATACCGGAGGTAGCCCCACCTACCACCACCTCTTTGATCACTGCTACGAAATGTAGCAAACTCATCTCCGAGGCTAGGAAATTCATTTCCTGTCTGGTTCACTCTCAAAGTAAGGGGAAGATCGTAGCCACATCCATGGCCCCCGGGAAGGGTTCCTGCATGCAGCAGAAGCAAGTGGATATAATCATGAAAGAAGACAAGGACATCTTCTCCTCAACCACATGGGTACCATTACACTGTTAGGTCAAGCAATCAGCTGATTTGACTTCTAGAGCACCTTTACCCAACGGGCCGATCTATCGCCACTCCATTCTAGAAAATTCCAAGTACAAGTAGCAACATGATCAACATCAGGTGCCACACAAGTTTCAACTGGGCAACAAAGTCTAGTTGCATCTACAGAAAGAACGCCTTACAAGAGCCCATTAGAAGCTCAGAGCACTCTGACATGGTCCTTACTCCATTAGCAAGGTTGTGGGAAACAATGCTTTGGAGAACAACATTCCTCCATTCCTTTGCTTGCACCGAGTGTTCAATATGGACCACCCTCAATCATGCTTCCCACCATTACTGGACACATCAGAGGTTGCATAACAGCTCACCAGGGATCAAGTTTAGCAGAAGTTTCCTCATCTCATGGAGGAACTCGACGCAATGGGGACCATTGCCTCCTAAGGTGGGAGGAATGATCCAGGTGGATGTTGGTGGCCACCAACTTATCCCACTTGGACCCCCACAACTGTCTCTTTCAGTTTTTTAGTTTCATTAATTGTAGCATAGTTTACTATTTTTAGCAGATTTTCGAGTATTGAACTTCCGTAGCCATTTTGAGGCCGTAAACTACATTTTTTAGCAAACTTGGGAGCAACACCAGTCCATTGATTGATGTGGCTCATCCCAAAGTTGTATTCTTCAGATGGATCTTGCTAACGAGGTATTGTGCACGTCAAATGAGGATTGTTGACGAGGTAAATCCCCTCTGCGGACATAGGCGATCCCTACTAGCCCAGACCGGGTCTAGCAATAATCATACAATGCTACCGCCCAAGTTCCTAATTGCAAATTAAAGACCAATGATGAGGGCCTACCTGGATTCCAACGCTAGTGCTTGTAGAAGAGGCGACGCTCCCGTTCCTTTGCCCCAACAGATCACGATCCCCACAATCTCCGTGAATGGACACCCGCACATACAAAGAACGACACAAACACAAACATAAAATCCGAAATATGCAACTATATATTATTCAGAAAGGATATAACTCATCATTATCACAAATAACAATAAGAGTGGAACCATAACAGTAGTCGTTTATTAATAATAATCAAAGAAGAATACAACCATAGTTATGACGTCAGATCCTCCTTTGGCTGGGTGATCAGCAGCACATGTCCTGCAAAGCTTGTGGGGAGTAGGAACAAGCCTCTCTCTCTTTGCTTATTGGACAAGAATCTCCTTACTTAGATTTGGCCTTATGGGAATGAAGAATGCTCTTGCAGCATGAAGCTCTTGGAAACTTGACAATTCTCAATCTCTGGAACTCTCGAACTAGCTTGCCAAGGAAAATGGACAAGCTTTTATAGATGGAGGAAGGGGAGTTGGGATCATCCACAATATTCATGAGATTGGCTTTATCACTAAAGAAGCTTCCATGAGAGGTGGCAAACCACTTCCCCTCTATGGAGATCTGAAGCCAAACCACCCAACTCAAGATAGATTCAGTCGAGGAGTTTGTTAGGATGAAACTTCCGTCGTTTGTCTGTTAAAAAGCACCACTGATTATGGTTGATGCGAGTGCGACTCCGTGATAGAGCACCAACTGGCACACCCTCTTTGGAGGATTTCCCCCATTAGTGCGAGTGCTGCACTATGGAACCGCGCCAATGGAAAAAGGGCTATTTTTAGGGGTTTTAAGCAGGAGATGTCTTAAGGGCAAATGAAGTTCATGTTCAGGGGAATGCAATGCAAGTATTTACAGGTCATGTCACTTCTCGTAGGTCCTGGAATGAGTCCTCCAAGATGCAGGAGAGGGGTAACAGGGGCGGTGACCAATCGCTGTGTAACAAGGATCGTATGCCAAATTTACGACCCTGGGAAGTTGATGTACCAATTTACACAAAACAGGGTCGATAGTTGGTCTCTTCATCTCCTAGGGTTAGGTTTTTGGATGTTTAAGGCTTTCCATTGTTTCTCAACAATAAATAGGCCTTCAAGCCTTATTGTAAGATAGTTAAGAGGCATGTAGCTACCACATATCTTCTCAGAGATAAGTTACCATCGCCCTAGCTGGTGGATTTCCATTTCTATTTGTAAGTATATTTCAGTATTTTACATTATTGAAATGAATTATTATTTCTGCTACATCTCTATGTATATGGGTATTTCTATATTTTGTTGTGTTTCTGTTTAAATCTGGATCATGGTATTCCTGTTCTGAATGCAAAAGATTGTAACAGTGAAATATGTATTCTAGCAAAGCATAAAAGTGATATCTTTCCCGCATCTTCCTCTAGATGAAAGAGCCTTTAGAGCTAGTCCATATATATATGTGTGTGTGTGTGTGTGTGGCAAAATGAAGACACCGTCCATTGGTGGTAGTCTTTATTTTCTAACCTTCATTGATGATTATAAAAGGAAGATATGGCTTTATTTTCTCAAAAATAAGTCATATAGATTTTCAAGATTCAAAAAAATTAAAAGTAGAAGAAGAAAAGCAGAGTGGAAATCCTTTAAAAGTCCTTAGGTGAGATAAAGGAGGAGAATACAATTTTAATCACGTCAAAGTTTTTTTTCAACAATAAGGAATAATGATGTAGAACACACCAAGATATACTCCAGAGTAGAATGTAGTAGTAGAAAGGAAAAATCAGTCAATCATGAACATGGCCAGATGTATGCTTTGTGAGAAAAAGTTATCAGATGGCTATTGGGTTGAAGCAGTTTTGACAAAAGTGTATATTTTCAATAGATCTCCAACAACGAGACTCCAAGATACAGTACCTCAAGAAGCATGAGATGGTAAGAAGGTGAATGTATCACATTTTAGAATTTTTGGATCAATAACATTTGCACAGGTTCCTAATAAGCTAAGAAAGAAGCTTGATGATAGGAGTGAAAGATGTATTTTTCGTAGGCTATAGTGAGTAGTCAAAGGCCTATAGACTTTACAATACCATTACTAAGAAGTTTGTTTTAAGCAAAGATGTTAAATTTCATGAAAGTAAATCTTGGTGTGATCATATTGATGAAGCTTTAAATAAGCCTATTTATCCACCATAGCTACCAAGATTGCAAGTTGAAGAAGAGCCATACCACTTTAAAAATGATACATCTTCCAGCAGTCAATCCAATAGTGATTCAAGATATTTAGAAGACAATTAGAATACAAGAAGCATTATATAAATATATTAGCAGAAGCATGAGTTTCATCAGTAGAATATGTTTGCCTTCCTTTCATCTCAACTAGCCCATTTTGTAGAAACAGTTAAAGAAAAACAATGGGTTGACACAATGAATCAAGAAATTGCTACCATATAGAAGAACCAAACTTGGGAATTAACTGATCTCCCAAGAGACAAAACCAAAATTGGTATAAAATGGGTATATAAGATCAAGCTAAATGAAAAAAGAGAAATTGAGAAACATAAGGCAAGGTTGGTTGCCAAAGGATTCCCACAATAATTTGGTGTTGACTATATTCAAACCTTTAATCCAGTAGCAAGGCTAGACACTCTCACAACTATTTTATCCACAATAGCTCAACACAAGTGGAAGGTCTATCAACTTGATGTAAAATTTGCTTTCTTAAATGGTATATTGCACTAAGAAGTTTATGTAGAGAAAACTCTTGGTTTTGAAGTTCCATGATTGTAGCATAAGGTATATAGATTGAAGAAACCCTTGTATGGCTTGAAACAAGCTCCAAGCTCTTGGTACAATCCAATCGACACCTATCTCATCAAAAGTGGTTTTTGCAGAAGCAACCACGAGTAAACTTTGGATACCAAAACACATGAAGGCAAATTTATTATTGTATACCCTCATTTATATGATATTCTTTATATAGGAAATATGATGTTTGAAGACATCAAAGCAACAAATTTTTATATGATTGATCTATGGGTCATGAATGACTTCTTAGGCATTGAAATTCAACAATCTACTAATGGCATTTTTGTTGGTCAACAAAAATATGCCACTCGCATCATCCAAATGTTCAAAATGACCAATTGCAAACCACCTAATATGCCTATTGCTCAAGGTGCTAAGCACAACAAAGAAGATGTAGCACCACGAGTTGATCCCACATTGTATAAAATTCTAGTTGGTAGTTTGTTATATCTCACTGCTACTAGACCTCATATCATGCTATTAGACCTCATATCATGTTTGTTGTTAGTTTTGTCTCCAAATTTACATAGTCACATATGATTTATCTGATCTCATGGGCATCCAAGAAAGAGTCAATTATTTCAATAGAGTATGTAGCATCATCCAAGAAAGAGTCAATTATTTCAATAGAGTATATGGCTGAGAAGATTATTGAAAGATATTTCAAATGTTCAAGAGCCAACTCCTATTTATTGTGACAACAATTCAAAATTTTCTTTATCAAAAAATCATGTATTTGATAAAAAGAGCAAGCACATTGATTAATACCAGAGCTTGTGAATGATGGAGAGATGTTACTTGCTTTTGTGGATCAAAATATTAGCTTGTAGATATTTTCACAAATCCGTTGGGAAAATATGTATTTGAATTTCAAAGAGAGCAATTAGACATTGTAAGTGTGTCTTCTTGTAACAACTTAGGTTAGGAGGAGAGGTTGAGAGATTAATCTCACTGTTTGCTAGGTGTCATCACAGTCAATTCTATTATCTCTTAGATTTACTTCAATTTAGTTTAATTTCACTCTAGTCATTTATTGTTAATGCTTTCTATGTAATCTTATCATAGTCACTTCATATTTACTTCAATTTAATAGAACTTCACTCTAATTATTGATGCTTTATCTTTTCAACTATTTTAAATACGGAGAAAAGCAATCCCTAATCCACTTTTCTCTTCATTATTTGTCATCAAAATTATACTCTAGACCTTTTAAAGCATTAAAAGATTCCCAATATTTACGTTAACAGATAGTTTTCAAGTTTTCAAGTTTTCATTCTTTCAGAATTTTAGTAATAGATTTTCCTTAAAAATTTCAAATGCATTTTGTAGTAATTGATTTGTTATAAGTTTTGGATTGTTTTTCTGCATTTGTTGCATTTCTTACAAGTTTCTGAGGGATTTTTTAACCTATAAAATTTAGGCTTGGTTATCACAAATTTTAATCTATATATCTGTTGTATTAATAACAGAATCTGAATTATCGCAATTGTGAATACTGTAAGTTTGGTGCATGCATTTTTTGTTAACGTGCATATGACTTCTTACACAGATGGTTATTTTAATTTAACTATGACACACACGCCATATTTGCTACACAGCTGAGCGGAATCACGAATCACACATGAATAAATATGCGTGCAGAAGGCCCTACTTCTAACTACATCTTTAAGCAGATGTTACAGCAATCGCTAGCGTGCATGACTCTAAATTTAGCAAAACCTTTCCATGCGTTTCTAATGTTTGACTGTAAATTTAGCACAACCTTTGCATCCATTTCAAGTGAACGTGCATTTAACTTCTGCACAGACGGTCATTCAATCAAAAGACATATGCGCCATATTTGCTTCTCAAAACTGAGCTGATTGAGAAATCACGGTATGAATAAGGAACTGTGTAGAAGGCTCTACTTCTACCTACAGGATGTTAAAGTAATCGCTATAGTACTTCAACCGAGAATACACTTTTCTACTTGACTATACATTTAGCAAAACCCTACCAACGTTGTTGCCCAACTTGAGGGTATTCCCAGTCATAACTATAAAATTATTCAAAACCGACTCACAACATCCTCATTGTGCCATGGACAAAACTGCAGATCTACATAGATAATAGCAGGCAAAATATGCATCCACAACCTAAATCCAACACAATAATCGACCAGAAGATGAAATCCCACCGAAAAGGCCAGTGGAGGGAACGCTCATATTAGGTATGAAAAACTTATAAAAGTTAAAGGTTGGTATTATTTCTATAAAAAAGGATATCATATATTAATTTGATATTTAATTTTAACCTAAAACTCAAAGTTGACTTTATCATGGATTATTTGGATATTTAATTTAATGGTAAATAATTATTTTTTAAAATTCAGCTTCAAAATTCTATTTCTAATTATTTTTTTACTTTCGTTAAAATTATGGGTAATTTCTATTTTATTATACAAATATAAAACTTATATAAATATATAAAATATGGAACATTTTTTCTCCCCATAAATGGTTCTTCATTTATTTTCATCAAAGGAGTTATAAAATGGTTATCTAGCATTTTGTACTGTACATTGTTTTATTGTGACAATTTTTACTCATTTTTTATTTCATTTTATAACTAAAAAGTGGTTTTATGGAGTATCTTATCTTTATTGCAGATTACTAAAATATTCTTCAAAGAATAATGAAAGTCAAAAAAATAGATTTATTTCAAACTTATTTATTTAGCTCTTGCTCCATAAGCACTTTAGCTCCTCAATTTCTCCATCATGATGTTCTTTGAGTAGATTTCCATTTTTTTAAATGCACAGAAACACACTACTTCTTAGTATTCAGAACAATATCATAGTAATGATGATAGAAATCACACATAAAATAATAACTTGATTTACCTTGGGGAAAACAAGGCTTATTATATATTAACTTATTCTTAAAAAACAATGTTTCTCATACATTGATTTCATATTTACTAATTTGATGTTCCATTTCATTTTTGATAATTGATTTGATCATGAATAACTATTTTTAGAGTTGGCTCCACAAATCTATCTCTAACCATTTTCATGTTTTCATTAAAATTATTGGTTAATTTCTATTTTATTACAAAAATGTGAAAATAATATAAATATATAAATATATATCATTTTGTCTCTCTAATGTAAATGCAACATGTTCTTCCTCTAGTCTGACCAAAGTAGTTATAAAATGGTCTGCCATTTTATACTCTAAATTGTTCCACTGCAACATTTTTTTATCAGTTTTTATCTTTATTTTTACAACTAAGAAGTGGTTTTACAGAGTGATCTTATCTTCATTGCATATTTTAAGAATATTCTAAAATTTAAAAACAGCATTGAAAAAAAAAAACAAAAAATTGGTTAATCTCTAACTTATTTCTCTTAAAATTAGCTCTATAAGTATATGTAATTTTAGCTTCTCAATTTCTCCCTCATAAATTTCTTTCAGTCCATTTCTAGTTTTTTTTCTTTCTTATTTTTTAATACATAGAAACACCCTACTTGCTATTATTCAGAACAATATCAAAAGAATAATGATAACCATCACACATACAATAACAAACTGATTTACATCGGGGGAAAACCAGCAAACAATAGTTCTAGTTTTTTTTCTTTCTTATTTTTTTAATACATAAAAATACCTTGTTGTTATTCAGAACAATATCAAAAGAATAATGATAACCATCACACATACAATAACAAACTGATTTACCTTAGAGGGAAACCAGCAAACAATAGATTTATTCTTATACTTAAGTTAGATACAGCTAAGTTAGTGAGTTTTATGGCTCAACTTAACACATTACAATGGGCAATCCCTAAACATTTTAAAAGGCTCATTACATATAATACCATAGGCTCAATACTACATGCCATCAATAACAAGTGCTTGAAGAGCGCAATTATTAACCTAACAACCTTACCTTCTCCACCCAATCACAAATAACCAAACCTTACCTTCTCCACCCAATCACAAATAACCAATTCCAAATGCTTGAAAACCCCCCTTATTAACTTAACAACCTTAACTTCTTTGACCAATCAAATTAAAATAATTAGACAATTGACCCACATTTTCTCTAAAAAGGCTTAGGAGCTTGCTATCGGGCATTAAATGCCCGCTTAGCTGCAAGCTGGATAGCCATTTAAAACAGACTCGGGCCGTGTTTTCGGAACACTCCATCCCCAAGAAAAACTATATAACTATTGAGCTTGCAGCTAAAGATAGTAGGCTGGTTAGCCCTTCCCCATTTTCTCCGTGCACCCATTCTTCATTCTTCTCGTAATTGTGCAACTAATAAAGTCGCAATGCGGCCGTAAGATGCCATTCAGCACTTTGCACATGATCTAGACTGTAGGTGCTCTCGTATGCCGATCAAGACTCCCTTTCTATACACTGAGGGTACAAGTCCCTAAATAATCTCGGAACTATTCTGATACGAATTCATCGGGAAAAAAAAGAAACTGTATGCAGATTTACAAGCTGTCTCAATCTGAACCGTAATTTGTTTGATGTGTTTCTTCCATTTTAAGATATTGCACGATTTCCTGAAAAAGGGCACGTTGTAAATTCGGAACTATACTGATACAAAATCATCTTACAAAAATTCTGGATACAAAATTTCTGGATCTTGATTTTGACGCTCTCACAATCTGATCTGTCGGCCTTCTAATGTGTTTCTTTCTTTTCAACGTGTTGCACCATTTCTAGAAATGCCACCATTTCCAGAAAGCATTTCCAGAGACAACGTAATCAACAGTAAGATTTAAACCAAAAAAAACATGGAATATTTTGGAAATGTGAGAGATATAAAGAAATTTAAACAACTTACCTTTTACGAAATTTACTGAATATTTGAAATTATTTATAACCTACGATCTGTACTTAAAAATTGCCTCTGCTGTTGGCCAAGGCATAATATTATTAGACTACAGTGCTCAAACAACTTACTTTTTATGAGATTTAATTACAAATGGCCTCTGTTGTTGGCTAAGGCACAATATTATTAAACCACAGTGCTCAAACAACTTACCTTTTATGAGATTTACTGAATATTTCAAATTATTTATAACTTAAAATCCATACTTAAAAATTGCCCACGTTGTTGGGTAAGGCATAGTATTATTAAAATGCAATGCTCTTAAGACATTCCATATCTCGAAAATATTTTAGAATCCCACAAATAGAAATAGAGATGAGGTGATGGCCTCACTTTTGTTTATTTAATTTTGGAATATTTTGAAAATAAATAAGTCAGTTAAGTTAAATTTTATGTTATACACAAGCTATATATGAATTAAATAATTTTATATATATCAGAAATAAATATCAAAATATTTTATAATATATTAGATATCATATATTAAAAATTTAAAAAATAATCATAAACTAATTAAATTGTAAGTTTATTTTGAATTACTATTAATAATAATTATAAAAACAGTTTATATATAAGTAAAATATAATATTTTTCATTATTGGAAATTTTATTTTTATTTGATCATGGAAATTTTTAATTTGTGAATATGCTTTGTGATAATATATGGGTTCAATATTATGGCTCATGAATATTACATGCCTAAAAAAATCATTCTTCTCTTCAATACTAGTTCATATGACATTCTCTTTTTTAATTGCCCATTTTATTTAAATAAACCAAAAAAGTAACTACTTTGAAAATAAATCTTAGCTTTTGATTCTTGGATACTATTAAATATATTCTAAAATATTTGATATACTTAAATCCCTACCATCCACTTAATAATTATTAATAATTAAATTAAAATACTAAAAATCCAATTTCACAATAAACATACCTAAAACATAAATATTCCTTATCTACCCTACATGGTCATTATAATAATGCTACCCTACATGGTCATTATAATAATGCTATATTTGTAGATAATATTTGACCCTTTGATTTTACTTTATTTTTGTGCAAAAGAGAAATATGGTTCGTTTGAGAGGTGTTTTCCTTTTTTCTATATTATAATAGTTGACAGTACGTTTAGCTAAACGCAGCTTTCGCCCTCTCTAGTGTTACCTCTCATGATCGCATTGCCCATATGGGCACAAGTAAACGCAGAATTAAGAACTGAGAAAAAATCCATGGGATTATTAAAATACCTAACTATATATATTAACTAATCAACACAGGGAAATTACCACTTATACAAATATAATTTGTTCTGCATGACATAATGGTGGTCTAGCAGCTGTTACTCTACCTTGGTTTTGCTCCAACCATCCTATCTGTTTCTAATATCTAATCAACTGTGGTTTCCAAACTGCTGGGCAATTACTGTTACAGCATACTTGAACCGACGTGCCATTTTCAGAACTTTTTAAGCTTACGCAAATAATCTGCTCTTGTTTGTAGTGCAATTAATATTATATAAGTTACTATATATATTGCTGGACATATATATTCAAATCCACTGATGTAAATTATAGCTTATAATATATTACTACAAACTGGATCTGATAAATATTATCTTTAATGCTTTGGATTTTTACCTAAATTTGAATTTATTCAATATATTTAATCCTTCTTACCTTTGTGTTGCTCTGAATTTAAGTTAGATTACCAATTTATGAACAGGAGTAATGCCAGGTGAATAAAATCTCACATCACTTTTATTTTTCCCATTGGGGAAAAAAGGCTATTGGTCCAATTCTAGAATATTTCTGAAATCAGATAAGTTTTTGTCTGGTATAGATTTTATGATTGAGTGTTTCAACGATTTACTGAGAAAATGTTGCAATGATTTACTAAGAAATTAGTGTATTAGTTTTTGTCTGGTATAGATTTTATGATTGAGGGTTTCAACGATTTACTGAGAAAAATGTTGCAATGATTCACTGAGAAATTAGTGCATTAGTTCACTTAGTTGAGAAAGTTGAACGTAACCAACATACGATTTAATTATATTTTCTTTTAATATTATTTTGTTGAGATTTTCTGTTTTGAATAAAATAGTCAAAAATATCAGTAGGTGACAACAATAGAAATTTTGTTGCTAGATTAACTCCAGGTTGTTGAGAGGGAGTTAATGCATCTTAAATTTGAGTTAATAGGATTTATGAGGCAGTTAGATTCTCCCTGTTTTATGGTTTGAGAGGTATGTGAGAGTTTATGAGGATTTGATTAATTATGTAATCTCCTGTTTGATTAATAAAGATTGCCGATGCCTATGTTTGGTGGACGTAACCACTTTAAATTCATGTGTTGCCTGTGCATGGTTTTATTTGCTGAGTTATTGTTTTTTCCTTGCTGCACATTGTTATATTAACATATTTCGCTGAACTTTAGGAGGATAATGGGCCCAGCTTGTAACAGTAGGGACATTGGCACAATATTCTTGATGATTAAATCACATTTTATAGTTCGAAATACTAAAAAATGTGTAATAGAATATGTAATGAGATTTACTGATAAAGTTATTTTGAAAAATAACTATAAATCACATAAATTTACATTCTCAAACATTCCAATCGTACTTTCTGCCATAGATGCCGAGGCCACAACAAACCTGTCTTATCATAGCACGACTGGTATTATTCACTTCTGTCTATGGGAGTGTTAATGGGTTTTCCTCTCTAATCTCTTGAAAATTTTGCATTCAGCTAATGGTTAGCTTGCCAATTTCCATGGTTATCACATACTCTTGTTATGTTCATTTTGATTTGAAGCCACCTTATTATATCTGATGATTCAGGTTTTTCAAGCTCATTAGATTGGTTTCATTGAGACCATAATAATTTGTGAAAATACCATCCTAGAAATCTTAATCCAAATAACCATATTGATTCTTCATAGGATTCGAAGATATTCGAGTGGTATTTTCTAATATCAATTTAGAGAACAAATTTTTGAGATGTTCATTTTCTTTTTATTCTATACACTGCACGCTGCAACAGTTCATTTTCCTCTACTTGTATACACTGCATACTGCCACAGCCATAACTATTCTTTCCGGTTGGGACTCTAAATACACTGCATACCGCCACAGCCATAACTATTCTTTCCGGTTGGGACTCTAAAAGTCTCTGATCGTGTCACAAGGAGCTTCCTTGCTTCGAAGATGGGAAATTGTCCAACTAATTGTTACAGATGCGAGGATGAGATCAGAATTATTTTTTTGGGCTGTGAAAACGAATTTTAGAATATGAATAAGACACGGCCAGATAGCTCGCCGGCCAACGCAAAAAGGTACGCCCTATTTAAAAAAATTCTTCATAAAGAAGCAAGCACAACAATCTTGATGGAGAAAGCATCTGACGAATATAATGGGAGGCAACATTTTTCCTGACTGAGACCAGACCATGAGAATTTTATTTATTCTCAATTCAGCTAGAGGTTCTCACATTATAGAGGCGACCATATAATTGTAGACGCAGGTGTAGACTTTTTATAGAAAATTAAGGTGGCAGGAGGCTTATGCTGACAATCATGATAGAAACACCTTTGCTAAATTACTCCAAATGCGTTACAGATGGTCAGGTTGGAGAAATTATTCCCTTTCAATAATATTGAACCAGTAGCTAAAGTGTTCCACTATAAACATACATTGACAACGTCTTAAATATGACAATATGATTGCTGATGGCCATTACCTTCCTTTACGTGTTCAAATTTATTTCTTATGCCTTTCTGTCATCGTGTATAGCCAACATTAACTGAAGTTTTATTAAAAACAAATGTTACTTTCAAAATCATGTTTTAATAATTATAATATAATAGTTTTTTATATATAATTTGTTTTCAGTTTTCATTGAAGCTATCAAAATTATCTTGATATTGTATTGGATTTAAGCTATATTAGTATGATTGCATTTTTTCTTTGGGAGTTTGAACTGGTTATTTTTTCACTAGGGAGTGTCTAAGTAGAGCACTTACCGTGGTGGGTAATAAGAATAAGTTATTTGTTCATTCCTAAGACAGACATTAAGTTGGTAATTACTATAGGAGATTATATTGTTTGTAGGAAAATTTCTCTAAGACTCTCTTCTTTATGGAACAAAGGACCCACTTAAAAATTAAATTGATGTAAAAGACTCTTTTGTTAGTTAGTTGAACAACCTCCTTTTATTTGTTAATCACACCAACTACTACCAACAATTTGATTCTATATATTCTACTCCTCAACTATAAAACACATTTATAAATTTAAATAAATAAATTTATAAATATATATTTAATGTGACATTATCATATTATATTATATGAATTATATGAATTATATTATATGAATTGTTTATTTGATTTATTAAATTTATAGTAAATTAAATACATGAAATCTTTTAATAATTTTATTCATGACTTGTAAATGTTACAATTTTGTTTTGTTTTGTTCGTCAAGTTGTCTGTAATTCTCAATACTCGATCTCATTAAAGTGGTAATTAGCATAAGAGATTATCTTCTTTGTGGGAAAAAGTCTCTAAACTGTCTTCTTTATGGAACAAAAGACCCACTTAAAAGCTAAACTGGTGTAAGAGACTATTTTGTTAGCTCAAGAGGCAACTTGTATGAGAGTATTTTATTTGTGGGTCACCAAACCAACTACTACCAACAATTTAAGTGTACATATTCTACCCGTGTACCTTAAAACACATTAATAAATTTTAATACATAAATTTATAATATATATTTAATGAAACATTATTATATTATATTATATTATTATTATATTATATATTTTTAGATTATATTTATATATTATATTACTTGTTTATTTTAATTTATTAAATTTACAGTAAATTAAATAATATATATATTTTTAATAATTTTATATATGAGTCATAAATTTTACAATATTTTTTTTGTTTTGTTTGTCAAGTTCTTGGCTTGAGAAAGTGCTAGCTAGGGTCATCTAATCCATCAAAGTCACTTCACTAGCTCTAACAAGGTTAACAAGGCCTATCCTCAACCAGTTGTGCTAATGAGGCTCAACCCTAAATTTTATAAATTACTATTATAGATTTTATTATTTTTCTTATATGATTGATTTTATTATTATGTTGTTACTTTTTTATATGATTGATTTTAATTTCATTTTAAAATATTATTAATCATAATTTGATAAGTAGTTTTATTATTCTTTTGTTTTTATGTGGATTAGATATTTTAATTTCCAATCAATTTAAAGCAAAGTTAATAATTAAGTAGAAAAATCTGAATAACTTTATCCCATATCAATTGGATAGACACAATCTACATTAAATATAAATATGTATTACCATATCCTGAGTTTAAATTGATTAAAAGTTTGAATATCCAACTAACATGAATATAGAGAAGTTAATACTTAATTAGCAAAGTCAATTATTAACTTTATTTCAATAGAATATACAAATCTTTCAATAAACATAAATAAACAAATTGAATATACAAAATCTACAATACACTTAAATAAACATACTACAGATTTAAAAATCCAAAATCAATAATTCACAAACAAAATTAGTAATTATCATAGAACAAAATCAATGATTCACAAACAAAATTAGTAATTAATACAAATTAGTAATTAACTTTACTTCCAATGGATTGGATACATAAAATTTACCATGAACATAAATATGTCCCCACATACTTGTGTCTCTATATAGACCAGCAACATGAAAATCAATAATTCAAAAACAAAATCAGTAATTAACATAATACAAAATCAATAATTAGTGATTAACAAAAAAATAGTAATTAACACAAAATTACTTATTAATTTTACTTCCAATAAATTGTTTACATAAAACTTACCATAAACATAAATATGCTCCCACATAAAACTTGCCATAAACATAAATATGCCCCACATACCTGGGCCTCTAAAAAGACCAGCAGCATGAAAAACTGAGAACAAACCCATTGAAAAGCATTAATATTTACAAAAGCTTTAAAAGCGCCAAGTAAATCGTTAAAAAAATGTACAGTTTACTTAAAAAATAAAATTGTAGTCTATTCTGTGGTCCTTGTATTCGCTCAGAATTTCACCTGATATATGAAATAGTTCCACCGGACCCAGAACTTTGAGGATTACAGGCAGTGATGCAAGTAATTCTTTAAAGAAAAGGGGATTCTTTCCAAACTATAAAGCCAAGTAAATTAGGTTAGATTGATTTGGCCGTTGGCAGGTTTAAAGTGGTGTTCTGTGCATCGTGGAGATGCTGCGGACTTATTATTTAAACACGTATATACTGTATGTATCCATCCATTATTTTATGTTGCCAGATGGATGAAGATCTTCAACGTTTGTTTGTTTTTCTTAAATTCCTGGGATATATGCTCGTCGATATTTCATCCGGTAAGAATGGTCTATACCCAAACATGAATTTCTGGCTCAGACTGACTATCACCTTTCAACTTTAGGTCGAGGTCACATCAGGAGCGGGAGCATTGTGGTTTGTAAAGTAACTACTAAAAAGCTGATCCATAAGATTCTCCACGGCATTTGCTTTTCTTTCACCCTGTTTAAACCTTACAGAATTTTCAGCCAATCACTGTACTGTCATGGTTAGGTTACGTCATGGTTGTAAAGGGTATTTGGGTATAGTCAAAGTGTAGCTCTTGTGGCGGTGGGAATGATCTGTCTTTTTCGCCAGGGTTCAATCTCATGGTATGATATAATTTCATTTAGATTATCTATTTTGATTCGTTTGAATATTAAGTAGATGTTAGTTTTCTAAGATCAAATTAAGTAAATGTTTTACTCTAAATGTTGTTCTCTGATATCAAATTAATATAGTGAATTCGATTTAAAAAAAAAAAAAAAAAAAGTGAATGACTTATTTAACGCAGTTGAATCCCAAAATGATATCTAATATAATGCACTGCGTAAACCCCCACACTTAAATTCAAAAAGAGTGAAGGGATCTCTACTTGAATGGTTCATGAGGCACAATACTTGCTAAGGTTTTGCAAATGGGGTAGCAAATTAAGTGGGCTTGATTGTGGGGAAAAACTCCACACTTAAGCGGGCTTGAGCCAGAGGCGATCTCGGATGGGTGACCTCCCGGGAAGGGTTACCGGATGCAAGCCTAGGAAGTGATGAATGACTTACTTAACCCAGTTGAATCCCAAAATGATATCTAATATTTGTATAAAATGTCAGGTTACCATTACAAATGAAGTTGGTTTCTACGAGATAAATCCTGGTTTTAATTGGCTTACCTGGGACTCCATTTTTGAAAAGTGCTTAGCTCTGTTTTGGTGAGAACTGTGTCACACGGTTTATAATCTCATCGGGATCTATTCTATTTTGGATTTATTATGTTCCGGTCCTTTTTTCAGAAGCATTTCACTATAAACATTTGATAAACATTATGCATATATAAGTGTTGCAAAATATAATGCAAGTTATTGTGGAATATATACTTTTTGATCTCGAGTATATTAGTTCAACAGTATGTATATATCCCAAGATATATTGTAATCAGTATAATGCGATCTTTGAGTACAAATCTAACAAAGTGGATTGACAAAGAGAGTGTCAAGGTGGAACGAAATCCCATCAGGAATATGCAGCCACTATTAAAATATCATAACCCTTCTGATGTGACCTTAAACTGATCTCATGCCACCAGGTTGCTTTCATTTCGGAAATAGGTATCTGAACTCGGTCTCCCTCCTGACTAATGGCCCCATGTAACCATGTCCCTAGCTGATAAAGTTCACGCAATTGGGGAGACAGCTCTTGGCTATCCATCGCTTCTCGAAGGATGAATTTGCGTACCCAATTAATTGTACACAGATGGACAAAGGTTTCCGAACCCATGAAACAGTTTCAGGACCAAGGTCATATTGACATACAGGAGGTACAGCTGCAGAAAAAAATAGTACTGTAGCCAGTGGTCACAATGCACAGTGATTTTGTCATGTTTTTAAGTTTGTCGGCTATTTAACCGCATGCTAGTCCATTCAGTTTGCATTAGCTTTTCCTGTTTGGTCTTAATTCTACTATTTCAGTATAGATTTGGGATTTGGAGCAAAGTTTTGTTTTATGGAATTAATTTAATTTAATTTAATTTGTATCAATTAAATATACAAAATCTACTATCAATATACATATATTTATTTAAACCAAACACTCCTAATCTTATGAAATTTATAATTTACCTAATCTGATATTAATATACATATATCTATTTAAACTAAACACTACAATATATATATACCTATTTAAACTAAACACTACAAATTTTATGTGATATCAATATACATATATCTATTTAAACCAAACACTACAATATATATATATACCTATTTAAACTAAACACTACAAATCTTACTCATAAAATTCAAGAAATTTACAATTTACTTAATAATTGTCATTTAGACTAGCCATATGAACCTCCTCTTATCAAAAGTAAAGTTATCTGTTTGCTGGATCCTGAAGGGATGAGAATAAGAAAACATTACCAATAAGTAGAGTTATCTGTTTCATGAATATCTGTAAACATAAAGATAAGGAAATATTAATGTTTATTGGTAGTGGTTTCTTACACACAAATATATTTAAAAATAAATAAAAATATTTATGTACACATCATGTTTTTATCTCAGTTTTTATTAATACACAAAGGTTATAATTATAAAATGAAATTTATATAAAATATTCAATAAAATTTAATGTATTTAAAAATACTTATTAGAAAACATATTTAAATGATTTTAATATTAAAGTATAAAAAATATTTTATTATTATAATATAAAAATATAAAAAAATTAATATATATACTCTCACTCAACTACCTTTTTCGAAATATAAAAATAAATAAATGATTGATTCTTTATATTTACACGCACCCAACCTTCTTAAAGTATAACAAAACCAAACTAGCACTCACTGTTTTGCCAAAACATTCCTTCTACTCTTATATTATATACAAAGTTGGATTTTTCATACGTTAAAAATGGCTATATTTAATTAGTGTTGTTAATACTAAATATAGCCAACCAGCATTCCACCTCCACACAATATAAGCAATATGAACTATCATGTAATTTGAAAGCATCATCTAAAGGAAAAAAAATATACATAGCGTCCCACTCTTATAAATCTTATTTGAAAAGAATCCCCTGTAATTGGTAATGGGACTTGGGTGATCCCCAGTAGATTTGGCGTAATCTTAAAGTTGAAGGATATGACAGCAACTACTTCGGCCTATATTTAGGTTTGAATTTGGGTTGCTCACAGTTAATTTCTTTATATTCTAGCTCAGATTGGAATTTATCATTGTTAATTACTTAGATGTTTCAAAGTTCCCATGCGGCCTTTCCTTTTGCCTTCCTATCTAAGTTCTCCACCTCCTTTTTCTTACTTCCTGTTCCCCGGTATGGATTCCTTTACGTTTTGATGCCCTCTTGTATAGAAGAATATCCGTATGTTGGCAAGGTGATCCAACTCACTTATCATTTGGACAGTGAAACACCATCACTCCAGCAAATATTTATAGCCATAGAAGAAGCTTTGCAATTTGCGTTTTTTACATCAAGCACTTGAAGAAGATGTTGCCTCCAGAGGATCCATTTCATCAGGGCAATAGCATCATTCGGCCCAGAATGGCTCCCCCTGTGAAGCCTAGAGTTGGTGGATCAGAAAATGTTGTGGTTCACCATGACCCAGATGGAGATTGCAGTCATGATGATGATAATTCTCAAAAACTACCCGCTGAAATGGAGCTTTCTGTTCAGCAGTCTCAGAGTATACGAGCCTCCAATTCCCAATCCATTTTGTATCAGCCATTGCAGCCAGTGACTCTGAAGGTTCAATAAATGCATCTCCTGTGTTGGGATTCTCTAGTTAATCCATCAGACTAGAACATGCATATTGTTACCTTCTGCTGCAACTTGGATTGTCAGATGTTACTCTGTTTTGTGTCATTGATTCAATTCATAATCTCTGGTCCCTTACTTGTCATGACTTTGCTCTTAGTAGCATTTAAGTGAAGTGCTAATTTTCGAGTTTGGTATATGTTAATTTGCTAGCACTATTTTATACTGAAATCTGTTTTTTCCTAACCTCTTGTTATGTCGGTGTGTGAGACCTCTTGTAGTTGCTTCAATTATTATAAAGTCTCTTTTCCACTCTTCTTAACATCAAATGGCTTGCAGGTTTTCATAAGGATTTTAGCAGTTTCATTTATCTTTTATGGGAAGTATATGTGAATTAGCTAGTTCTATATTTGGAGAAATCCATTTTTGGTTACAGAGCAAGTCTTGTCAGGGCTATTAAACAGGCTTATGAGTCCAAATGCTGTTGTTTCATATTATTTGCATTAAGAAGGTTATGTATGTTTATGGAATTTTAGAGAAACACATCTGAACCGGCCCTTCCATTTTTGGTTACAGTGCAAGGCTTGTCATGGCTGTTACACAGGCTTATAAGTCCTAATGCTGTTGATTCATATGTTTGCATTAAGAAAGTTATGTATGTTTATGGAATTTTAGAGAAACATATCTGAGCTAACCCAGAAAGGGGTATATATAGACAACAGCATGCCAAATATTTGGGATGAAAGATTGGAGCCTTTTGGTGTATTTAGCGATAGTAATGACTATTTTACTTATTTTCAGCATCAGATTCTGTTATTAGTTAGCCTTCGTCTGGACCATCTATTGTCTGCATCTGATTTATTGTCAAAAACATCTAGATAAAAGAAAAGAGGATGCAACAGGAAATCATTGTAGAGAATTCGCATCTCCAAAATCTAAGCTTGCATCTTTGCTTGTATCTGGGTTTTGTAGAAACTTTTCTAGCAATAAATAAGTTTTATGTATTTGCCATTATCATTGTGGGTTAATTTTGTAAAGCCTGCTTTGCTGTTTTACCTGGTGGCTGGAAATGTTTGTTACAATTTACGATCCTATAAATTCTGATGTTTACAGTTGGACATAAATTCTCATGTTTACAGTTGGACTTGTGTTTTGCAGTTTCAAGATATATATTACAGGCTAAAATTGCAGCCAAAAGCTGAATGGTACGAAATGTTCTGCACTAGACCAGAGCACAAAGAAGTTGAAAAGATCATATTGAATGGCATAACAGGAATTGTGTGCCCTGGAGAAATCTTGGCCATGTTAGGACCCTCCGGAAGTGGAAAAACCACTCTCCTCAGTGCATTGGGTGGAAGGCTGCAAGGCAAAATCTCTGGCAAAATCCTTTTCAACGGACAGAATTTCAGCAAGTCCATGAAAAGGAGAACTGGGTTTGTCACCCAGGACGATGTTCTGTATGCCCATCTAACTGTCAGAGAAACACTGACATACGCTGCTCTGCTCAGGCTGCCGAAAACCTTATCCAAATCACAGAAACTAGAGCAGGCAGAGTCTGTCATAGTAGAACTTGGGTTAACCAGATGCAGAAACACCATAATTGGAGGACCTCTGCTTAGAGGAGTTTCTGGAGGGGAAAGAAAAAGAGTTAGCATTGGTCAAGAAATGCTAATAAATCCCAGCCTTCTTCTGCTAGATGAGCCAACTTCTGGTTTGGATTCAACTACTGCACAGAGAATTATATCAACGTTGCAAAGCCTTGCCAGAGGAGGGAGGACCGTGATTACCACAATACACCAACCCTCTAGTAGATTATATCATATGTTCAACAGAGTCATTTTGCTTTCAGAGGGGAACCCTATTTATTATGGACAAGCTTCTGAAGCTATTAATTATTTTTCTTCCATTGGGTACCCACCTGCTTTAGCTATGAATCCTGCTGATTTCATGCTTGATCTTGCCAATGGTGAGTTCCAGAGACCTGTAAATAGAGGAAGGAGAATTGCAATAATTCAATGTTTTAAGAAGAAATTGAGTCTAGTTCATTTGTTTGTAACGATATCCAACAATTGACTGTAACGTGTATAATATTACCTCTGCAGGGGTTACATCCGAGATCAGGCCTGTGTACTCATCATCGGAGCAGGCAGAATCACAGTCTCGATTAGAACATGAACATCAGAAGTCAGTTCGACAAACTCTGATCACATCATACCAGAAGAACCTGGCTACAAATCTTAAAGCCGAGGTCAATATTGAGCAAAATACCACGGACACAAAATGCAGAAGTAAGATTCGTATGGATAATTTCCTGGTTGCAACTTAAGTTTAAGATTCTCATGGATGATTTCCTGGTTGAAACTTTAGTTTTCATTTCTGTGCTTGTCCATGATCTGCTTTGTTACCATTTATAACCTGGACCTGTTTGGAAACTTGACTTAATTTGTTAATGTTCTTTTCTTTTTCTTTCTGAGCAGGATCTAAAGATAAAATTGAATGGACAACGAGTTGGTGTTATCAGATTTCTGTGCTCCTTCGAAGAGGTTTGAAGGAGAGAAGATATGAGTCCTTTGCGGGGTTAAGAATTTTCCAAGTGGTATCAGTATCCATTTTGTCAGGCCTCCTCTGGTGGCATTCTGAAACTACTCATCTCCAAGATCAGGTAGAACTAATTACTTTATGTTTAATGTGGATGAATCCATTTTGTTTCCTTGTTTAATATGGATGAATCCATTTTGTTTCCTTCTGATTAATGTATGAGTTCATTTTATGAAATATTAACTTTTCGCTTAGAGAGCTCACTCTATAAAACATGTGAAGCCTAAGGACCGTACAGGAGTCACCGTTCTATAAATAACCAGCCAAATGTATTTTAATATTATGTTTCCTGGGCTGTGACTTGGGTTTAAGGAATCAGCTTTTCGCTTAGAGTGCTGACTCTTTAAAACATGTGAAGCCTAAGGACCGTCCAGGAGTCACTGTTCTATAAACAACCAGACAAATATATTTAAATATTATGTTTCCACGGCTGTGACTTGGGTTTAAGGAGTCAATCTATTTATATATCTCAATCTTATTTAATGATAAATATTTTTAATAGTTACTTATTAATAAATTAGAAGGTTTATTTAATAGGGTTGGCTTCTGTTAAGAATATATATATTTTTTTCATTAATAATTATGTTATAATACATTTTACTATTTAAAAACAATTCAAATTATTAAAATTATATTAGAGGAAGAAAAAAAAAAAAATCATCCATATAAATAAGCCCTATAAGAGTAGAAAAACTAATTTCCTTTTTATCCCATTACACATTGTACATTACATTTTTTTAATTTTTTAATTTTTGTTGTAAATTTATGTATGCATATATCAACTATTATTGTTGGCTCAAATTCATGTACAATTGTTTTTATCATTTCTTTAATACTCTTCATCATTAACATGTAGACATTATAATCTCTTACTGTGTTTAACAAACTAATTATGGTTCACAAAGGTTATTGTGTTCAATAAAATAATTATAGTTTATAAAGGTGTTTTGAGAAAGTATATATATAAAACAAAATAATCAGAAGTGATTTGAGAATATATAAATCTCGTGTGACACTTTTAAATCATAGAATGAAATTTATATAATTATATATATAATTAACGAATTAAAATAAAATGATAGAAAATAAGTTATAGGTTATTTTTAATTTATATATATATATATATATATATATATATATATAATTAATATAGATATATAAATTAATTTTGTATTAAAATAAATTTATAATTATTATAATTATTCTTTTTATCTTATATTTAATTTAATATTATGTATACTCATTACTAATTAAAACTTCCAACCTAATATTTTAGATAATTTCAATTATACTTTAACATTATTTTATTAATATAATTAAAATAAGTAATTAAATAATTTATTTTTCTTTAAAATATATTTAATAATTAAATATACTAGAAAATAGTGATAAAATATACTATTAACCACAGTTAATTAAAAATCTATAGATTTAACTTATAAACGAATATAAACCATTACATTTACTTTAAGAAAAAAATAATATTAAACACTTATTTTATGAATATAGTTAATTAAAAAATTCTATAAATTTAATTTATAAACCAACTTAAACAATTACATCTAATTTAATAAAAAAAATACTTAAACATTTTTTTTAAACTAATTTAAAAAGCAGTAATTCAAAAACCCATAAACTTAACTTATAACCAAAAACTTGTATTTACATTTATTATTTTTTCTCTTTTAGTTAACATAGATCTCCTCTTTTGTATATATTTCAATGTTCTATATTTTTCAATGCTTTCATGCTCCTTGTCTTGACCATGAATCTTCTTTCCCTTGGAAATGTCCACATTCAACCATAAACACTGTACATAAACCCATTTCACACTTACCTACTTTGACATAATTGAAGAGTGCCTATAATTTCTCCTGCTTTGACTTAATCAAAGAATACCTCTAACTTCTACGGGTACAAGAATTTCAAATCTTTTAAAGTAAATAATACAACGTTAGGATGGAGCTGTGCTGTGATAGACTATAATGAATTAGAATTTTTTGTGAGAACCGACTTTATAACGATGGATATGGTTCTTGCCTGTGCAGGTTGGGTTACTGTTTAAAGAATACCTCTAATTCAGAACCATACCTGTTCAGGTGGGGTTACTGTTTTGTGAGAACCGACTTTATAACAATTATGATTCTGTGCCTGTGCAGGTGGGCTTACTGTTTTTCTTCTCAACTTTCTGGGGCTTCTTTCCTCTCTTCAATGGCATATTTACCTTCCCCCAGGAGCGGTCAATGCTGATAAAGGAACGTTCATCAGGAATGTACAGACTGTCATCTTATTTCCTAGCAAGAACAGTTGGTGACTTACCAATGGAGCTAGTGCTCCCCACCATATTCGTCATAATCACCTATTGGATGGGAGGCCTGAAGCGGGATGCCACAACATTCATACTTACACTACTAGTCATACTGTACAACGTCCTGGTTTCCCAGGGTCTGGGGTTGGCACTGGGCGCAGCGCTGATGGACGTGAAACAAGCCACCACACTGGCTTCTGTTACAACCCTAACATTTCTGCTAGCAGGGGGCTATTACGTTCAGAAGATCCCAATTTTCATTGCATGGCTCAAATATGTTTCCTTCAGTTATTACTGCTACAGGCTTCTCATTGTTGTTCAATACTCCCCAGATGAAATGTATGATTGTGGGATGGGAAAAAGCTGCAGAATCATGGATTTTCCTGCCATAAAACATATTGGCAAGGACAACAAGTATTTTGATGTGGCTGCTTTGGGGATCATGCTTATTGGCTACAGATTGATTGCCTATGGCGCACTGAGGAGAGTAAAACTAGCTTATCATTCCCGCTAAACCTCAACCTAAACCTAAACCTAGACCTAAACCTAGCCTTTAACTGCATCAATCTAATTATTTCCAATACTTTCTTTGCCTGCAACTCCTGTTTTCTCTTCCTTTCCCAGATTCTCCTACGTCCCACCAGTGTAAATTATTGAGGCGCATAAGCATGGAGAATTCCACTATAGTATGCTTGCCTCCCTATTTCTACAGGAAGCAATAATTCGACATTAATGTCTCAGATAACATAATCTGATATAATATTAAAGTATTGCTTAATCTAGTTTGGTTTCTCTCTGTGTGTGGAATTGTTCGAATGTTTTTTTAATGTACTGAAATGACATATATCCCAATGGGCCAGTTATAGACAGTCTGTGAACAGTGATGGGATCCAGTCACAGCACTCGAGTACAACCATCTCTGGCATCATGCAAGATCTCTTCAGATATGCACTTTTGATTGGAATCGCGTGTCCGCCATTAACAAAAGATTATAATAACGAAATGTTGAATTCCTTTTCCATTTTCACTGCTTTCTCTATTGTTTTTTGGGGGCTATTTTAACGTTCTCTGAGAATATTATAGAAATATAGATATAAAAATCGCACATTCATACCTGCAACTTATTTAGTTTTTATACTTCCCACTACCAAAGCACTGAATACTCAAAATACCTTTATCCACGTTATGGCATATTCTCCCCCATCACTTTGTAAACGATTAATTTATAAAGAATGTTGTGTACATCTTCCTTATGAAAGCGAGCAAAGTGGAGAGCAAGCATTCAAATATATATATATATATAGAAAAAGTGCTTTTATATCTTTGGAAAATCAAAATTCAAACAATATATCTTGCAAAAATATATAATATTGATCTTTAAATAAAGCATTAATGCAAACAATAAATATTGCAAAAGTATATAATATTGTTCTTTAAATAAAGCATTAATGCAATATAAAGATTGTTTAGGAATTTTTTTTGCCTTTATGTACTCCAAACAATTTTGTTCTTTAATAAAACCAATAAATTTTGTTCTTTAATAAAACTAATAATGAATTTTAGGTATTGATTTCTGGTATACATTTATAGGTTTTAGGTATTGATTTCTTGTAACACATTTATAGGTTTTAGGTATTGATTTCTGCTACACATTTATAAGGGGGATTTTTTAAAGATTAAACTTTTTGATTTTTTTTACATATTTGTAAGTTTTAGGTATGGATTTTTGTACATATTTATAGGATTTAGGGATTTTTTAAAGATCAAATTCCAAATAAAAAAATTAGAATAAAGTAATATATATAATTTTTTAAAGCGTAAAATAAAATAAAGAAGTAGAAATGAAATTTATAATTTATTTTAATAAAAATCAAAATAATTAATTAACCCACTTTATTAAAATTGATAAATAAATTTACATATATATGGAGAATAAGAAAGATTATTTAAATAATGTTGTTGTTTGAAAATTTAAATTAAATAAAAATTTAGTAATACATATGTTTTGAAAGGTCAACCTTAATACAAAAGTCAATTTATGTTTACTTAATTTATTGTAATAAATGTCAAAAAAATTAAACTATAAGCTTGATTTATATGCTTTTTTTTCTTTCAGGAAAAAAAATATTAATAACAATAATGTGTTGTGAATATATAAGAAATAAATTAACAATGAAATTCTTTCTTAAGTTTTTTCTCTTCTTTTATTTTATATAATTTTTTATATTTCTAAGTCATTCATGTATTCTTGTAACTGTTAATGATATTTATTAAAACCATATAATATAAAGAAAACTAATATGTCAAATTACATTTATAAATCATTATATAGTTGAAAATATGAATATAAACTAATTATATATTTATAACATCTCTTTTTAAATGAATATTTATAACAAAATATATGCCAAACATCATATCATTAAATATCATTTTAAATCTAAATAGCTGAAAGCCTTACACTTCTAAATGAGGGACCCAACATTATAAGTGAGGGACTGAGCATAGATTCCTTGTGTGGAAGGAATATAGTCCCTTATTATCACAAACTACTAGGCCACTTGTTCACCTCAAAATGGAGGAGGTGTTCACTCTCCTCTATGCTAGAATCAAACAAAATAAAACAGGATTGTTCTAACACTTTGCAAGGTAAAATGGGTCCTGTTACAAAACATATTTTACCAATGTATTTATTCACATGTAAACTTATCATAAGCAACATAATAACACATAATTCATACAAGCATAATGAAGAGCATAACAAAATATTTGTTGACGGAGTTCAACCCTCCTAGGCTACATCTTCGGGCCTACCAACATAGCTAGACCGCTCCATATATTCAGTAGAAAAAGGAGTACATAAAGTTTGCTAATGGAAACCTGTGGCTATTACCCCTACAAGGTAATGTTCTCCAAGAAAAAACTCTCACATAAAGCAACAACATAAGGCATCTCCTACAAAGGCCCCATACTCTAATTGAAATGAGTTGAAATGAGCACGTGAGAACTTCAATTCCTCATTGAAGCACATAAAGAAATCTTCCCTCAACATGACATAAAGAGAAAAGTAAACCTGAGCTGAACACTGCAAGTAGCAATTGTTGTAGTGGACTTTTGAAGGTGAGAAAACCCTTACAAGGCCTTCTCCATGCTTAAGCATCTTCTAGAACTACTTCAAAAACTTGATTGATCCAAACACCCATGGTCTTCAACATGCAAAAAGACTCCTTAGATGTGTTCAAACCAAAAATTAGAGTTCAACATTAGATCCAAAATATCCAAAAACCTTTTTGTAGATGTTTCTTGAGCTCAATTTGGTCAAAAAATCAAAAAGATATCGCTCCACAAGATCTCCCATGAGTTTACTATTAGCTTTCCTAAAAATTAAACCAACAGTCTAACTGCCCTACAAATCTGCCCTGTTTTCACTAATAGAGCGATATTTTCGCCCTCCACCGACGCATTTTGTAGGAAACTAAGATTAGCTAATAAACCATGAAAATTGAAAAAGGTGGTCATATAGGCCACATAACGCCGCGGGCTGGGCCTTAACACCAACCCCTGTTAGCCTAGCCCTTAAACAAGTGGAGTGTAGTCATGTAGGGTGTCATGCGATCAAGGGTTGGGCTAACCACCAACCCTTCCTAATGGGGCCCCAAAACTCTATATGCTCCAGTCACATTAAGGTCCAAAGGACCTTGGGATGCCCCCCACTTCGTAAGTGACCTCCGATGAGTGCCTTTGTCTATGCGTCTCGGTTCTGTGTTGTGGGATATGGCCATGGGTTGCGGCCATGGGTAGGGTTAAGCCCTTCTCATATTTTACGATGGAGGTCATGTGGTAGAGCGGTGACTGGTGGCCAAGGCTAGCAACATGGCCCCTCCTCCCAAATAATACCATATGAAAATTTAAATACAGGTTCGACCTTTAGATTAACAAGACCCACCATTGAGCTCATTGGTAAAGCCCTTCATGGATGTCCATGAGGTCAGGCATTTGAACCTCCCGAACCTCAGTCTTGCCATGCTAAAATTTTAGCATGCCACCGGGGTGCCATGTGACAGCCCATGACTAGGCCATGTGGCACCATTTCATTGGTCCACACAGAAACACCACAACCAATAAGATTTCAACCACATGCCAATAAAATGAAGGATGCCAAGTGTCAGCCTGTGGTTGACTCATACCCTACACAGTCATCATCTTCACGCACCGTATGGTCACTGAGTCAACAGTATTGCTAAAATTTTAGTTGTTGGGCCAAATGGTCAACAAATGATAACTTGAGAATACACTTTTAGATTGAGCTGAAATGAACATTGTTGGATTAAGAATGATGATCAATTCGACTTGACACCGGTTTCAAGACTTTCTCGGCATTTTATTTTTGAGGTAAAATTTGATCACTTGATCACGCCTCCCTACTATGAACTTTTGGACTCTAAAAATTTACTTCCCTCGTCAATATAATGAGGTTGAAACTAGAAAATACCAAAACCTCAATCCAAAATGCTTACTTTTCAATTGGTGCCCTTGAAGCCGTGATAAAAGAACTTCAACTATATTCTTCATGAAGACCTATTGTCCTGCTAATAATTGAGCCAATATTCTTATTGTTGATGCAGGAGCAAAAAACTGACGAATGGAATCTAAACATTCTCTTTAATCTCATCTTTGCAAGGCTTAAAAACAACTTCATCTTGAAGTTAAATTGTTGAAGACAAACTTGACTCCATCTTGGAAATCAGAAGCAACATAAACTTGCTTTACCATCCTCAAGCTGAGCTTGTACATAAAAAGTACACTGCTGTAAATTTTCAATGATAAAATTGGCCTTGCCTACAAAACATAGTCATTTTGTACAATCTTGAAACACATGTTCTATTCACACAAGTTTCATCTTGAATACTTGCATCTGTGAGTACATGACAAACTTGTAGACAAAATTTGAATGACAATCTTGTACATTCACAAAAGTACTTGAACATATGGAGTTATAAACTAGACAATACAGATATCAATGAAAAACACATACTTGTTGAACATAGTGACAATTATTGTTCAGTTTACAGAAGTACCTAAACAAGTAAAAAACAACAAGTAATTACAAATTTACAAAGAAACTTTACAAAAAAGTCCACCCAAACTTTGTCTCTCGTAGGCTTATGGGTACTCTTTTCACATCATCTTTTCCATGGAGGTTGCTTAGGATTATCGTGAGTCCTCTTTGCCACCGCTTTCTTCCCTTGCATTATGTTACACAATCTCATTTCCTTTCTTTGAACAAAGCTCTAGATGTAATATCCAACATCATTGAGTGCCATGCCCATGCATCTTGCAATGGGTACAAAATAAATTTCTCTTACTTGCCAACAAAGAAGTCCTATCATGCAAAGGAAAATCATTATGCTTGATGCATAGAATTTGATCCATTATTCTAACCATTATCATACATTGCTCACAAACATCCACACAATGGTCAAATGAATCACATAAAGTACAAGGGTATTTATTCCATAAATAGTCAAAATTACCATGCATTAGAAAACACCCTTGAGAATTATACCTCTCTTTATGGATACAACTTTGATGGAGTGGAGTGGAATATGACATGCAATGTCCCTTCAAGTATTCATATTTCTTGGGAGACAAACGGACATTGTTAAAAGGTGGTGACATCTCATTCTCAGATGGTTGATGTGCCTCAAGTTGTTTAGAGGATTCTCCAAACTGCCTTTGACCATAACCCAATTCCTTATACTTTGGTCTCTCCTCAACCATAATTGCATTGGTTATACCTTGTCCATTTATGTGAAGGCCTCCTCCTTCATAACCCATATTGGAAAGAAAATTTATACCAAAGGATGCAAAATAGGTCTTATGCACATAAACAGAAGGAATTGTACTTCAAATGCTAATTACCTCCTTAAACTTTCCATTCATTTTTTCAACTTCTGATGGTGACGACAATGATATTACATATGAGTCTAGCCACACACTCTTATCAACTAGCATATGGTGTGATTCTTAAATATTCTTTCAAAATGCACATGCATTATCTTCCTCATATGGTCCATAACCACTGATTGAACCATGACCACATATTGGTTTCGTTCTAGAGGTTTCTCTTGCTAGCATAGGAAAAGAAATTTCAACAAATTGTTCTTCAAGCACATGCTACAATTGTAGGCGCATATGACTCTTCTCCTCTTTAGCCATTTATAACATCCTTCTCAACTTAGTGATCTCCATATGAAGAGCCAAATTCTTCTCCTCTAGCTCTTCGATACTCTTTTTACTTCCCATTCTTGCAACTTGGTCAACTCGTGCTTTGGTATGAACCTAATATGAAAATAGAGGAGGTTTTCGCTTTCCTCTTCTCCACAATCAAACAAAATAAAATAGGATCGTTGTGACACTTTGCAAGGTAAAATGGGTCTTGTCACAAAACATGTTTTACCAATGTCTCTTCAAGTCATGAGTTAGTCTTCACATGTAAGATTTTGATAAGCAACATAATAGCACATAGCTCATACACAGATTATGAACAACATAACAAAATATTTGTTGATGAAGTTCATCCCTCCTGGGCTACATCTTCAGGCCTACCAACATAGCTAGAACACTCCATATATTTAGTATAAAAAGGAGTACATAAAGTTTGTTGATGGAAACATGTGGCTATTACCCCTATAAGGTAATTTTCTCCTGAAAATAACTCTCACATAAGGAAGTAACACAAGGTATCTCCTACAAAGACCCCATACTCCATCTAAAATGAGCTAAAATGAGCATGTGGGCACTTCAAATCCTCATTGAAGCACATAAACAAAACTTCCCTCAACATGACGTGAAGAGAAAATTAAACCTGAGTTTAACACTACAAATAATAATTGTTGCAGTAGACTCTCGAAGGTGAGAAAACCCCGACAAGGCCTTCTCCTTACTCAAACAGCTTCCAGAACTTCTTCAAAAACCTGATTGATCCATACCCCCTTGGTCTTAAAACTATAGAAAATAACTCCCTAGATGTGCTCAAATAAGAAATTAGATGTCACCATTGGATCCATAATATGCAAAAACTCCTAGGTAGACTGTTCTTGAGGTCAATTTGGTCAAGAAATAAAAAATTTATCATTCCATGAGCTCTCCCATGAGTTTTACTGTTAATTGTCCTACAGATAAGACCAACAGTCTAAATGACCTACAAATATGACCTGTTTTTTGCTAACAAGGTGAAATTTTTTCCCTCCGTCGATGCATTTTGTAGGAAACTTAAATTAGCCAATAACCCCTTAAGACTGAAAAATGTGGTCATATAGGCCACATAAGGCTGTAGGCTGGGCCTTAACACTCACTCTCGTTGGCCTAGCCCTTAAGAAGTGGGTGTGTGGTCATGTAGGGTGCCACAGGATCAAGGGTTGGGCTAACCACCTACCCCTCTCGCCGGGCCCCAAAAATCTCTGCGCTCTAGTCACATTGGGGTCCAAAGGACCTGGGGCTAGCTCAACACTCTTTAAGTTATCTATGATTAGAATCTTCCTCTATGCGCCTCGGTCCTGTGCTGTGGGATATGGCCACGAGCTAGGGCTAGGGTTAAGCCCTTCTCATCTTTTGCGTCAAAGTTCATGTGGTAGAGTGATGACTAGCAGGCAGTGTTAGCGGCCCAACCCCTTCCCCAAATAGATTCATATGAAAGTTTAAATATAGGTTTGACCCCTAGGTTAACAAGACCCACCGTGTAACATGTTAATAAAGCCCAACGCTGATTTCCATGAGGTCAGGGGTTCGAACCGCCTCGACCTTAGTGTTATATACATTTTTGGGCACTTCAACCCCAATCATAAATGTCCATAAATTAAGGGCTCCTAAGTCCCTAAAAGTGTTTCTTCACTGCCTAAAGGAACAAGGTCAGCTGATTACATCATCTCCCAGAAGTTCTCCACTGAAAACTGCTCATAAATGGTCAAAACTAGACCATACTAAAAGCTCAGTGTAGAGGGTGCGATGCATATCACCTTCCCAGTGTACAAGGTGCGATGCATACTGAATTGGTCCTCTGTAGGGTGTGATGGTCGGGAATGGACAAATGGCAGGGACAAAATGCGAGGTGGAACATCATGGAATCTTCCAGAAGCTTCCCCTCTGACACTTGCCTCTGTGTTTGTGACCAGGGATGAGTAAGAGATCATCATTCTCCAAGTGGAAGCAAGAAATATCAGAGAGAGGACACTAATCAAGATCCTAGAAGATGACTCACCTCTCTGTAATCATCTATATATGGATCCCTCATCACAGATATCCAGAGGCTAGAATTTTGTATCTTATAGAGAAGTGTTGTTGGTTTTTTGGTGTACATTCATAGTGTTGGGTGATCTAAGTTTTGCTTGAGGTGAAGAAGGGCTTCCTAGCTAGAGGATGATGCTGGGTCAGAACATATGGTTGTAATCCTCTTGCTACTTTTCATCTTAATAAAGCTATTCTTGTTTTCTTCCATATTCTTGTGTACTCATTTATATATGCATTTATATGGTTAACACACATCTGGTCATGTGTTATTTATGAATATAGATCTTTGTTTCTTCGATAGTGGTATGTTTTTGTGATTCCACAGGTTCTTTTTGAAGCTGGGCAGACGAGGAAGAAGCGACGAAGCTCTATCAAGAAGGAGAGGAAATCAAGCGCAAGACTAAGGTTGGTCTTCTTGGTTCTCCTTTTGTCATAAAAGAAAACAAAAGTAGACTTTACTTGTTTGTTTCTAAGATAGCCACTCATCTTAGTGGGAATAGCAGCATCCGAGTGGAAACTATTCTCGGTAACAAAATGGCGACTCCACTAGGGAGTGACTAGATTGTTTGTTAGCCTATCTATCCTTGTTTCTTTTATAAACTTACAGAGGGAGCCTGAAGTCAAGCCAGCTAGCCTTCGAACTGCATTTGTTATACAAATGCAAAGTAGATCTATGTTGCTTCAGTCTGTCTCCGAGTTTTGTTTATGAATTAAATAATAGATCTGCAAGCAATCTAATTTCCCTAAGTGGTGGCACTAGTAACCTCTTTAGATCATCCCTGTGTTTTACATACACTGAACATTACCTACTCGGCCTAAATACCCGAACTGAATTGAAAACTGTGAGTGAAAATCTATTTAAAGTCTCGCACTGGTACCATCGCACCCTACCTTCAAGGCAGTCTGTATGCATCGTACTTCCCGAGTGTAGTAGGTGCGCTGCATACTGGTTTCACTATGTAACAGGTGCGATGGTCAGGGAGGGTTAACTTTACCCTTAGACTATGGTTTTTTCTCACTTTTTTCAGTCATATTAAGGGGTTTTGCTGTCTGTAGTCAGTGAAGTTCTGTGAAAACCCCCTTCTCTTGCATTATTCTGCCTCCTTAGTGCAAAGAACTGTAAGTGTTTTTATGTATTATGCATCATTTTTAGTTCTCTTTTGCAAAAAGTAGCATAGTTGAACTGTTGTTTCTGGATCTGAAAGTGTCGTAGTTGTCGTTTTCAATTTTAGAAGACAATCCCATTGTTTCTGATAGTCAATTATACAGTGGCTATTGCATAGGATTTGAATTAGTAGTTTTTAAAGTGTCAAAAAGCAATTTTCATTTCAAAATTGCAAAGTGTCTCTCTCGCTTTCACTTCATTTTGAAAAAGAAATTTGTTGAGCACTGTCGCTTTAAAATTAATTCAGATTTCTACATAGCTTTATTAACATCATTCATACATTAAGAAGGCTGAAAACAAATACATGCATGTGCATTTGCATTTCGAAAGCTTGGTTTGATTTAGGACTGTGCATTTAGTGTGTGCTTTGTGCTCTGTGAAGAAAAGATTCTTGACTTTCCTTCCTTAGTAGCTAGGATTTTCATTGCCAAAAGAAGATTAAATGTTTGTTTATCATCTTAGATTGCATTTTAGGAATTATATACACATCACACCGTGAACCTGAAAGGAAAATTGTTAAGCAAGATCAACTTAAAATAAATTCAATGAATCTAACAATGCTTTGGAACTTAACACACAACATCTAGAGGTCTAGGCTAGAGACGTATTCCGGCGTCGTAAAACCTGGTAACTTTTGTTTTCAGTGTTGGTTGGGTGATTCCTCCACTCTGAGACGGCAAGTGCCAATACGAACTTGTGCTCCTATGTACCGTCGAGTATATATTGGGAGACCACAATAGGTTGCATCCTTTATCCTTAGGAAGCTGTGTCTGCCGCCCTATCAATCGCAATGCACTGAACACAGCATTCGGGAAGATTGATTGTCGTACCGTAAAAAGTATTCTACAGTTTTGTGGTTGGTTTGGTAATCCCCTCTGCCTATATTTCCATAGAAGTCTCTTTCGTTCCTTTTCAGACTCCTTAAAGGAAAAGGTCCATCGAAGCACTTGTCACTTCAGGCTCATTAAAAATCGAAGGCGACTAGAGTCATCTTTTGTTTTTTCTTGACTCTTTCAAATTGAAAAAACAAGTTGTGTCAAAGCGTCTAAAATTTATTTTAGTCGGAATAACATCACAAGTTCCCTCGTTGGTCTTTAGGTTGAGAGAAATGGAGTCTACCAACCAAGGATTTCCCCTTGGAGGAAATCCTAGTCCTTTCTCCTCTTGGGGAGAGGTTGGTGCACCCCATATGGCCACATTGTCACTTCCAGGGTTGACGATTGGTTTGCCCGTATGGCTCTTCTCTACCTCTGTCGTTTAGAATACCGTAATTCCTGAATAGTCAAGTCAACAATGTTGGCATTATGATACATATGTTGTACTTGATGGCAACCCACTCATCGCAGATGATAAATTATAGTGCAGCAAAGTTCACGCACTTTCATGAAGAGAAAGGTTTATTTCATGTAGAGAAAAGTTCACGTACTTTTATGCAGAGAAAAGTTTATTTCACGTGGAGAAAAGTTCACGCACTTTAATGTAGAGAAAAGTTTATTTCATGTAGAAAAAAAGTTCACGCACTTTTATGTGGAGAAAAATTTTATTTCATGTGGAGAAAAGTTCACGCACTTTTATGCGGAGGAAAGTTTATTTCATGTGGAGAAAAATTTCATGCACTTTTATGCAGAGAAAAGTTTATTTCATGTAGAAAAAAAATTTCACGCACTTTTATGTGGAGAAAAATTTTATTTCATGTGGAGAAAATTTCACGTACTTTTATGTGGAGAAAAAGTTTATTTCATGTGGAGAAAATTTCACGCACTTTTATGTGGAGAAAAAGTTTATTTCATGTGGAGAAAAGTTCACGCACTTTCATGGTTGTTTCATGGTATTGGTC
>APFE031408067.1:165458-176872 GCA_000404065.3 Pinus taeda
ACTGTTGTACCGTAAAAAGTATTCTGCAGTTTTACGATTGGTTTGGTAATCCTCTCTGCCTAGATCTCTAGAGAAGTCCATTTTGCTCCTTTTCAGACTCCTTAAAGTAAAAGGTCCTCTGAGCACTTGTCACTTCAGGCTCAATAAAAATTGAAGGTGACTAGAGTCATCTTTTGTTTTTTCTCGACTCTTTAAAATTGAAAAAGCAAGTTGTGTCAAAACATCTAAAAATTTATTTTAAATCAGAATAACATCACAAATTCCCCCGTTGTTCTTTAGGTTGAGAAAATGGAGTCTACCAACCAAGGATTTCCCCTTGGAGGAAATCCTAGTCCCTTCTCCTCTTGGGGAGATGTTGGTGCACCCCATATGGCCACTTTGTCACTTCCAGGGTTGACAATTGGTTTTCCTTTCTGGCTCTTCTCTACCTTTGTCGTTCAGAATCCCATAATTCCTGAACAGTCAAATCAACAATTAGACGCACTAGAGTTACCTCCCAACCTTCTACTTCGTCTGGTTCTCCCTCTCCTCCTTCCTCTTCACTTGATAAAGCTAATGAAGCTAAAAATCAAGTAATTGAGAAGAAGAAGAAGTAGAAAGAGAAAAAGGAAAAGAAGAAAAAGGAACCAAAATCGAAAGGGGGCAACCAAGCGTCATCTAGTGAAAATCCTCACACCGCATCGTCGAAACCTAAATCTCCTTGTGTCATTTGCAATGGAGACCACTATCACCAAGATTGTCCCTACATCCCTCTGATCTTAAGGGACTGGTCTCCTCGTTTGCACAATCTAGTGGCGTCAACCTTTGACGATCACGTTGATTGCACACCATCAACCAGTGAAAGTGAAGCACATGGACAGAAAAAATTTCCTTGTAAGTTGTGTGAAGGCAATCACGCCGTCCACTGTTGTCCCTTCCTTGATGAGGCTAAAAGAGTTTTGGATGATCGTCCGGATTCACCGCTACGACTTCCTCCTCGATATAAAAAACTCTTGCCAAGTCCTACACCGGTTGAAAATACGATTGGCCCATCATTGTGGTCGGCCGAAGCGTCTATCATTCAAAATGAACCCTCTGAATCCATACCAAAAAAAATTCAAATGGTCGAGACGACAGTTGACCCAGTCTTGCCTTCAGAGTGCTCATCTTCGAATGATACCGTCACTGAAGAGAAAGAGAATGACACTGTACAAATTCTTTTCGTCAACACAGACTCCGATGAACTTGGGAGCAGTCCTCCCGTTCCTTTATCGCAGGAAGGAATTTCATTAGAGTCATATCTGGCCGTCTATTCGGTCCCACCACCAAGCAACCTAGTCGTTTCCTTCGACTGGAATCTACTAGGCAGACCTCGTTTACCAGCTAGTGTACCATTCAGAATCATTGTACAAGCTTACAGAATGGTCATGGCTGGTACCATCTTTGATGAAGTGGCTTCTGTGAGTATCCTTTCCTGAACTGCTTGGAAAGCACTTGGTTTGCCATCGCTTTTTCCTGAAATGAGAAATCTGACAAGCTTCGACAAAGGAACCAGTCAACCTTTAGGGTTCCTTCCAAATGTGCCCATTACTTTGAGAAGGAAAACCATTGACATGAACGTGATGGTAGTTCAAGGACCCCTGGATTATAATCTACTCCTTGGACGCGACTATATTTATTGCATGGGAGCCATCATCTCCTCACTCTTTAGAGTAATGTGTTTTCCGCACGAAGGAATAATGGTCAATCTCGTAGACCAAATGTCATTCCCCAGTTCACACATCGCAAATAGTCAAATTCCATCCCTAGATGGTCTTTTCATGCAAGGAATGTCTCATCGATCTCCAGCCCGTCCACCTCATGAGCGCGAGTAATTCAGGAGGATGTGACTGAAACCCAGGGGGCATGCACCCTCGCCTATTTCGGCAAGAAAACCTTGGGTATAGAGTAGGTTTCCGCGGAGGATATATGACTAGTCTCACGAACTCATTCTCATAGGAAAATGGGATCAGGCTAGAATAAGATACCTTCGTTAAAGTTATGTGAGTGGAGCGCATCTGCGCCACTCACCTTTGTCTGTTTCGATAGACATCGCCAAGGAAGCATTTTATCTGCTACGCGGATAAAACTTTCTTGGTAACCTGGAAATTTTTCGCTATACCTGGGGGCATGCTAACCTTTCCGCATGCAAGTGAAGAGCAGCTATTTATTTTTTAAATTTGTAGGACACTCTAACCCTTTAAACCCGTAAGGCTAGTCGTTTCCTAACTTGCATAAAGAAAGGATCCAGGGCAAAGCTTCAAAAGGTGCAAGCCCCATAAAGAATGGCATCTTGAATGAGACATCCTTATCATACGACTGGCGAGCAATGTTACCACAGGGTTCAAGCTCGTTAAAAAATAAACCCTCCACGAGCAGTTTTAGCACATAGTTCAAGCTCATTAAAAAATAAACATAAGTCATGAGCAAATGTTTCCCCTAACATTTAAGCTCATTAAAAAATGAACTGATAAATAATCATTGTGAATGCCTTATTGCCAGCTTTTGAGCCTTGGTCGTGTTCTCGCCATCACCTTCACTCTGTTTTTAGCCGATCATTCACCCCCATATGTTTGTTTACCCCTTTGACGAACATCTACAAAGAGTGATTCTATTAGCCATCCTTGTGGCACTGTCGCGATTGGAAAATTATAAATCTTACCTAGAATCAGCTGCTACCCGAAACCATCACTCGTTCCTCGAAAACGAGTCTTCTTTAAGCTCTTTTCACCTGACTCGTAAAATATGAAAAGATTGCCAAGTGATTGGCCTCTCCGGCTCGTTAAAGTCATCAGAAGTGCTATCCCTCCCCTAGATTTTAATCCTTTTGGACCTAAGGGATTATTACACAAAAAGATTGAGCGCTTGTCTTGTTCGGATCATTAAAACTATTGAAAATTCATCCCTTTCATATTATTTTACTCTTTTTTGGACTGAAGGGATTATATGACAAAAAAGAATCGTTGGAGTCTCCTTTCTTTTTCTTTCAGACTCTCTAAAATTGAAAGAGACCGATTTATCTTTTCCGTTAAACTCATTAAAACCAAATAGCGACAAACTCGTCCAAATGGACGAGAACAAGTTTCACTATCACTAGGCTCGCTAAAATATAGCGACAGGTTCCCCAGAAGGGTGGATTATAGAACAAGCATATGTTATCCTCCTCAAGCTTGACAAAAATAAAGAGGTACTGGTTAGCGATGACTGGGGAAAATTGGGAAGAAAACTTGAAGAAACTTTATTGATATCAGGTCGCTCTTGAACATGACACTTTCCTTCCACATCCATGCCAGGTTGGGTTGTTCCGTTCACTGGTCATCACCATTGGTCTGTCACACCATCCATCTTTGGGGTTAACACTACCAATCCATCGTCAGTGTTGCCGATATGTTCAAGAGAAGTCATTTCATACAATTCACCTGTTGTCTCACCCACTGTAATACATTCATGCTCCATTCCTTCATGACCGCCACCCTGAACCCTATATCATCAGATTGTTTTCACCTCCAAAATCATTTGCTTCGTTCCGTGTCGTTGATGTGGGATTCATTAAGGCCCTCCTGTGACGGGTTGCTTCTTGTCGACATCAGCTCATTATCCAAGAAGTTGACTTAGGAACAACCCTTTCAGTACTTTGAAGCTTGCATGCCTCAATGGCAAGTTTCTCACTTTCGGCAACAGGTTTACAACAATGGCCTTCGACCGAGAGATTTTACATGGTGTTCAACGCCAAGTCCTTTTTCACACCACGTGAATTGTACTGTAGTACCTTGAGGGTCATTGTCATTTTTTGTGATTCCTCTCGTGCCTGTTAACAACTTACATCATTGGCTAGTAATCGGCCGATCTCTTTCCATGTTCGACTCTAGAACATTTTTCACATGGATCAACTTGTGCTCTAAGTGAAGATTAAACGAGATTTGAAGACCCCGAATCTAGTTTCATCCATCCGGACTACGATATATTCAAGAATATAAAGACATCAAGTGTACATCATTGCCGAACAGATGATCATCCAAATCAAAGGATGATGAGTCCATATCATCAGTCTGTCACATAGACGATTGTATGTCCTATGTACATGAAAATGAATTTATAAAGCTGAGCATGGGAATGCCCGCCTCAGCTAGGTCATAAAAAAATGTTGTCAAAATAATGTATTGTATTGTATCTTATTACAGATCGCCTCCCAGCTTGGAAAAACTTCAGATCCTCATAGTAAAGCATTTCACCCAACATCAGAAAGATTAATGACCTCATGCTTTAGGGGGCAACTGTTATAGACATTTTTGGGCACTTCAAGCCCAATCATAAATGTCCATAAACTGAGGGCTCCTAAGTCCCTAAAAGTGTTGCTTCACTGCCTAAAGGAACAAGGTCAGCTGATTACATCATCTCGCAGAAGTTCTCCACTGAAACCTGCTCATAAATGGTCAAAACTGGACCATACTGAAAGCTCAATGCAGAGGGTGCAATGCATATCACCTTCCCAGTGTACAAGGTGTGATGCATACGAATTTCTCCTCTGTAGGGTGTGATCGTCGGGAATGGACAAATGGCGGGACAAAATGCGAGGTGGAAGATCATAGAATTTTCCAGAGCTCCCTTCACACTTGCCTCTCTGTTTTCGACAGTGATAGTAATAGATCATCATTCTCCAAGGGAAGCAGGAACTATAGAGAGAGGACACTAATCAAGATCCAAGAAGATGCCTCACCTCTCTTTAATCATCTATTATGGATCCCTCATCACAGAGATCTAGAGGGCTGGAATTTTGTATCTTATAGAGAAGTGCTGTTGGTTTTCTGGTGTACATTCATAGTGTTGGGTTATCTAAGCTTTGCTTGAGGTGAAGAAGGGCTTCCTAGCTGGAGGATGATACTGGGTCAGAACATATGGTTGTAATCCTCTTGCTACTTTTCATCTTAATAAAGCTATTCTTGTTTTCTTCCATATTTTTGTGTACTCGTTTATATATGCATTTATATGGTTAACACACATCTAGTCATGTGTTCTTTATGAATATATATCTTTGTTTCTTCGATAGTGGTATGTTACTGTGATTCCACAGGTTCTTTTTGAAGTTGGGCAGACGAAGAAGAAGTGGTGAAGCTCTATCAAGAAGGAGAGGAAATCAAGCGCAAGACCAAGGTTGGTCTTCTTGGTTCTCCTCTTGTCTATTTTCATAAAAGAAAACAAAAGCATACTTTACTTGTTTGTTTCTAAGATATCCACCCATCTTAGTGGGAATAACAGCATCTGAGTGGACACTATTCCCGGTAACACTTAGTCCTACCATGCCAAACTTTTAACATGCTAATGGGGTGCCATGTGGTGGCCCATGACTCAGAAACATGGAACCATTTCATTTATCCACGTAGAAACACCACAAATAATCAGATTTAAAGCACATGACAACAAACCAGAGGATTTCATGTGTCAGCCTATGGTTAGCTCGTACCTTGCATAATCACCATGTTGACTGACTGCATGATCACCTAGTTAACAAACCTGCTAAAATTTTAGTTGTTAGGCTCATATGGTGTCAGATTGAGGTGAAACTAATGTCATTTGATTCAGAACGATAAGAACTTTGACTTGACGTTAATTTCAAGACTTTATGGGAACTTTCATTTTTGAGCTAAAATTTGATCACCTCATCACTTGTACAAAGTGATTAAATTATATCTCATATGTGACACACATGCATAACATTCTCTATAATATCCCATATGTTACATACATGTATAACATCCCTTACATCTCATACATGACACACATGTTGAAATATTTTTGAGAAAATTCATGTATTTTCAAAAAACCTCCAAATGCATATTAATTTATTGCCAAGAATATGATTCCATGATTTTTTTTTCCAAATTCATTTTCATTGTCACTTTATCCTCTAAATATATCTCTACATACCAACAATTTTTTTGAGTACAATTCCTCATCCTTGTAGTCATGTTCACTATATTGCCCACAAATCTTCAAATCAGAAGTGATATTTTGCCTTAATTGAATAACTACTAATCATTTTAGGAGTTCCACTTCAGCATCAACCCCTCATGGAAAAACAGTGTGTGGCATCACCACCATAAGGGATGATCACATCGACATCACTACCTAACTCCTAATGTAAAGCCCTGTTGCTACATAACAAATACCTTTTCGACATCAATACTTACTTTAATAGTACCCAATAACATTCAAATACATACAACAAGTCATTTTGATTAATAATGAGTCCTCTACATGTCGTCATCCTTCATTAAGGTCAATATGAAAATTTTTAGATCCCACAAGTGACACTATCTTCACTTAGTGAACCTATGATACAACATGTGAATGCATTTGATATTAAAGAAAACTGCTACTTTCACTAGACATTGGTAAATAACTCCAAAAAATCATTTTAAGAGACCCCCCTACAAATACATATTTCTAATAACGAACTCATTATTTTTACTAGATGCTCCTTTTTATTCTCCCTAATATCCATAATTTCCTCATATCCTCCCCAAATAAAATACATAATATATATTGACTTTATTTTTCACAATTTTAAACCCCCATTTACGAATGAACATGACAATGCATTAATGAACAAGGAAAATCCCTTGTGCCACAAGTTGGAACTCAATTATCAGTACAAATTATCCTCCCATGATGGTTTCACAATCATAATTATCTCTCAAAGGATGAGATTCATCTTCCAACCTAGGATTCCATAATCTTCCATTCTTAAGCCTCTTTAAAATTCAACCTTGTCACCTGAAAAATCTTTGTTCTAATCAGGGAATGAGTAATATTATTCCTATACTTCACTCATGATCTTGTAGCTAGTGGAATAATCACTACATAGAAAATAATGTTAGTTAATGTTCAATTGTAGCAAGGTTGAGTGAAATACTAAAAAAAACATATGGAAAAAAATCCCCTAATGGTTGTGAAGGTTAATTAAACTAGAATTTCTTAGCGAGAATATTTTTGGAAGGGTTTCTTTTTTTGTATGGGCTCAAAGTGTAACTGCACCAATGATATATAAAGGAGTAATGATCTAAGTGCTATATCAAGCTATGCACTAGGTTGAATCCATGAAGTCTGGTTACCCATTTGGAAATATAAGGCATAAAATTGTTATTACACATCAACAATTAAAGTATTCTTTTAAGCACTTGATTAAGAACTTAAAACTTTAAATGAAGTAGATAATCAAGCTCTCTATTAGTGTTTCATCTTTTACTCTACTAAATTCCCCTTATCAATTTCTTAATGAGAGTTAACTAATTATTGATCATGACTTGTATCTCAACTAAGAATTAGTAACTTGATTGAGATAAAAAAACCCAATCTAGTTCCTTATGTAATATAAAAGTTTAAAGAATATTGAAAATATCTTATTAGTCCATGAGGACTCTAGCAATCGGTTTTCTTTTCACTACTTGTTGAAAATGCAACAAGAAAATCCTGATTTAATTTTGTCCTTGAATTAAATTAGGAATAAAATTATAATTCCACATCTCAAGACAAGTTGTACGAGTTAACTAAGTTAATTTTACTTAGTTGGCTTAGTTAATTTGAGTTGATGGTCTAACTTGAGTCATGTAGAGTGTCTCCTCCATTATAGGAGCCTTTGTTGAGTTTATTTTGAATTGTAATTAATTAATTTAGTTTAACTAAGTTAAAGTCAGTTAAACGAGTTCCAGCTAATGGAGGAACTACTAGGAGGTCAGACAATGGGGTGGTGCTTCATGCGTTCAACCAGTTAATTGATGATTCACTCATAAATTCCTCATGCATGTCTGATTTGAGAGTTACCCAATTGAGATTGGAGTTGAAGGGCAGTGTACTATCAATTGTATAATCATTTGAATTGTATAGGTGGTGCATGCAGTCAAAGGAAGGTCTATGAGGATTGCACAATTCATATTGATGAATTTCCCTAGTTAATAGGGGCTAATTCCCAAGGAAACAGTGCAAGGAAATAGTTACTTAGGCAAGAATTTTTTTTGTCAAGTATTTTCCTAGGCTTTTCTAAGAAGCTGTGAGACCGTTAGAGTTAATGTAGAGGTTGTTCGAGCTTGAGTAAAGCATTGTAGTTTTCTCATATTTTCTGACTAATGTAATAAATAGATAGCATGGGTTTTTAACTGTGGCTTTCGCCATGAAATCATTGTGTAATGTGTTGATTGAATTATTTCTGTTGTATGCTTCATGATTTCTTGATCGATTAATTGTTTACGTTGATGAGTCGAGTAGATTCAAGTCTATTGTTTAGTAAATTACAATTAGCAGTTTGAATCTACAAGGAATTACTACATGGTATCAGATCATAAATCATTCTAGAATAGGAGAATATGATTTTTTCTTTTGCAGGTGAAATCGAATTTGCAGTATCATTCTTCAAATCTAGTTGGATGTCGTTCTATGGATTGAGACTCAAATATGCCCTTGAGGGTAGTTTGAACGATATTGCTTGGAAGGAGAGGATGGAGGAAGTATTGGAAAATAATGGCCTGAAGGAATTCATAGATAAAGATATTCCTAAGCCTAAAAAAATTGATGCTCAAGATCTGGAAGAGAGGAGAAAATGTGTTGCAAATATGAGAAGGATCATAGTAGAAGGAATTCAATATCATATTATCTTGAACATCCATGGTATGGATACACCATATGCAATGTGGCAAGCCTTGATCAAGTTGTTTTGGAATAGAAGTGACCACAAGAAGCTAACACTCAAGGAAAATCTTCGAAAGATGAAAATGGACAAGGGCGACACAATACCACAATACTTGAGTAGATTCACCCAAATTCAGGATGAGCTTGGGAGCATCGGTATTGCAGTTGCTAAAGATGATATAGTCAGCCTAACACTTCTAGACATTCCCAAGAGTTGGCATAGCTACTAGGATTTGGTGAAATGGGAGGGAGCATCTACTGGAGTGGGAGTGTTTGTGGTCCGACTTGGTGAAAGAAGAGATAAGGCGAAGCACCAGAGATGGAAACTCATCCAGGTATGATGATGAGGAGAAATATGCCTTAGTTAGAAAGTTGAAGAAATGGAAAGGAAAGAAATTCCAATCCAAAGGAGATTCTAATCACGGTGACAAGAAGAAGGACCTGCTGAAGATTAAATGTTTTAATAATCATGAGATGGGACACTATGCCACAAAGTGTCTACACAAAATTCTAAAAAAAATCCCTTATGAGGAGAAGCAAGTGAAGCTCTTGCTTCAAAATCAGAGTTGGATTTCACCCTCATTGCTTGCATGGTGACATCGGCGATGGGTAATGTGTGGTGTCTAGATAGTGGAGCTTCATTCCATATTACGGGAAACAAAGAAATTTTCAATGACTTGGAGGAGAAGGACCTCTAGATGCACATCAAAATGGGAGATGATGGAAGGTATAGCACGACCGACATAGACAATGTTACATTTTCGAGGGAATCTGGTTCTCCTCTCACATTAAAAGATTTCATGTATGTTCCAGGTTTGAAGAAGAATTTGGTTTCAATTGCTATTTTGGAGGACCGTGGTTACGATGTGATATTTAGAAAAGGAAAGGATTTCCTTCATCAAATAGCCTTAGGAAAAGTGAAGTAAATTGGGGTTTGAGTAAAGAACCTCTACAAATTGGATGTAGAATATTGTGCTGCTTTCAGCGTAAAAGCAGGGAAGGAGTAGAGTCGAGACATTAGTGAATTTTTTAATACAGGATTGGGTCACTTGCACCATGGAGCTTTGAAGATCATGCCACAAATTTCTATAGGACATCCCAAGGGTGCACTAGAGCAGTGAGATACATGAAAAGGGTGTACATTGGCGTAGTACACCAAATCCACCTTTCATGATAAGGACAGTCGAGCGTAAGTGATCGTTGAAAGAATTCACTCAGATGTGTGGGGACCATTCTCGATAGTCTCCATGGCCAAGCATAAGCATTATGTAACATTTGTAGATGATTTCTCATGTAAGTGCTAGATTTTCTTCATGTAGAAGAAATATTAGACGTTGTCTAAATTTGGTGAGTTTAAATCACTTGTTGAGAAAGGAGCTAGTAGGAAAGCGAAGGATCTTAGGAGCAATAATGGTCGATAATATGTGTTGAATGAATTGAAGAAATTTTCTGCATCTTAAGGAATTCTACAGTAGTTAATAGGACCCCATAACCCACAACAGAATGGGGTGGATGAAAGGAAGAAAAAAATTATTGTGGGAGTTGCATGGGTGATGTTACATGATCAGGTCCTATCGTTGCAATTGTGGCCTGAAGCAAGAAACACAATTGTATATGTATAGAACAAGAGTCCTCATCAGATTCTAAAGATGATTACACCAGAAGTTTTTTCAGGTAAGAAACTAGATGGGGAATACTTCAAAATATTTTATTCATTAGTTTACTGTCATGTTACCAAGGATGCAAGGAAAAATCTAGAGCCAACAATTAAGTTGGCAATATTTTTTTGGTGCACTAATACACCTCACAACTATTGAGTGTACCTGCCATCTCATAGGATGACAATGGTTCATAGAGATGTAAAGTTCGATGAAGAGAAGGCCATGAGATGTTCCTGTGAGAGGGAGATCCAGTTACATGTATATGCTGAGCTTTTATCTCCAAAGAAAGAAGCTCAAGATGATGTGGAGAAACCACGTGTAGGGGAGCAAAGAGTGGAAGCACCCACTCATGAAGATACTTCCAGAGATGGAAGGAAGTGCACCAAAGAAGATGACAAATTGATGCATAATGCTAGAAACAATGTAAACTTTGAAACGAGAACTGATACTGTTACCCGTTTCGTAGAGATAGCAAAAAAATGACCCGATTTTCAAAAGTGATGATGCAGAATACACATGTTTTTTTCAGAACATGGTTTTTGGAACTTTAATTTTTTTTCATGTTCAAGGATGAAATCAAGTTTTAGAATGGTAGTGATTTTCATGCTGATTTTAAAAAGTGAGTATTCTGCATCACACCTTTTTTTTAAAAGACCTCATTTTTTACTTTTAATTTTCTAGTGTGTGAAATGTGAAAAATTATTTTCTGAATTTGATAGTTTTTTAAGTCATCATCTTATTCATATTTTCTTGTTCTCTATCTTAATTTTTTTTTTAGGGGGTTTTTATTGTTTTGCGTTTTTAAATTAGAAAGTTGATAGTTTGAATTTTAGATAATCTACATATTTATACATCCTTAATTAATTTTTCAATCCACATGAAATAATTGTTTCTAAAAAACAACATTTTTTAACAATGGACATAAAAATAACCATTTTTAACATAAATATAACAAAAAAACAAAACGTTTTGATAATTTTTTGCTAGAATTAACATGTCAAAATCACAATTTTTATACAAAAATACTAACTAAAAATGGTCAAATAATAGTTT
>APFE031408067.1:179984-217714 GCA_000404065.3 Pinus taeda
TAATCTATATAACTATACTAATAATAATTATGTAGCTATATTAATAATGGCCGGAAAACACCTTTCAAAATGTTAATTTTTTACTATGTCACGTGACAGTGGAGTTCGAAAAAAGACAAGCCATATGAGACAGTGGGGAGTTGGAAAAGAGGCCACTCATATTCTTTATCATATTTTTAATTCACACGCAATGAATCTAAATTTCCAAATATCAATAATTAATACTTCATAAATAATTTATATTTATATTTATATCAAACCAAATAAATCATTATTCTAAATAATAAAATAAAATATAAACACCACATTTCACATTCACATGCAATGAATCCAAATTTCCAAATTTCAGTTATTAATATTTAATAAATAGTTAACATTTATATTTCTTCGCAAAGAATCACTTGACACACAATAAGTCCAAAGTCAATAATTCCAATAAGTGCAAAGTACACAGAGAGACTATAAATAACACAGTGGTGATTAATAGTTTAATCGTCATCCCCATTGCATGCAGAGCAGGGCATAGCGTTGGAACGCTCTCTCCAGTCCAATGACCCTGTGAATGAAAATAATTTTATTAAATTTTTTCTATATAATTTTTATACAACCCATATTATAGTAAATATGGGTTGGCGCGGGCGCAGCGCCATGCCAAATAAATGCAAAATATTTTCTTATGATTAATGTAGATACAATTGCAATTTTTGAGTTATTGTCAGTGAATGTAAATACCTTTCACTACATTTCTGACTTATGCTATAAATCTTAATACTATTTTTAAACACAAATTTAATCCACCGACTTGTACCATAAATCTTAATATTATTTTTGCATTACTATGGGAAAACTTAATCCACACAGATCAATGGAACTAATCTATCATGGATCAAGTTTTATGCCTTCTGCAGTATCAAAAAGGCCGAAAAGTAACTTAGTAGTCTAGATCATGTACAAATCTTGTAAACTAGATTTCCTTATCCTATAAAAATAGATGTTAGCCCATCTACTTACTAGATTTTATTATTCAGGCGTATAAACACACTCATACAATACTTGCGTATAAACACACTCATACAATACTTTTTCTGGTAAAGCTTTATGGGCAGTCTTGGGGTGGGAACTGCTATCAGAGGTACTGCTTTTTGTAGAGTTATCCCAAACATCTCAGACATATCAACCCCAAAATCTTCATCCTTATTGACCATTGGGATGCACCAATTGAAAGCATGAAGTAGAGATCCCAAAACAAAATGAACCATTATGTGTGCCAGAGGCAGCCCAAGGCAAATTGTACCGTCCTGGGATTTGTGCGACCGACGCCTGGGCGGGCACGCACGAAGCGCGGGCGGGCGTGCGGTGTGATGGTTCATCGCAGAAAATGCGACGAAACAATAAACAACCATGCGACGAAAGACAAAACAACGAACAACACTTGTGAAAAAATGGTGAAGTGTTCAAGTAACTTATACGAAATGGAGGAGGGGCTTGCCAATGGCAAAGCTGACGACCGTGTGGAGAGTTTCGGGGCGCTTTCATGGAAGTTTGGGGGTCAGCCAAGGGCGACCACCCCCACACTCAACCATCGTTTGGAGCATATATACATGGCATTCAAGCGTTCATTTTGGATCACTCAAGCAACTCACATCACTCTCACATCGCACAAAGGGTAGTGCGCACTCGAGAGAGGCGCAGGTTTACCGCAGTTCGGTGGATGAGCCGGCCGAGTCGGGCGAAGGACGAGTCGAGGGTCGAGTTGAAGTTTCGGTTGTGCGCATGGGCGCCCACCCTAGTATCGCACTTGGTTTGGGTTGTGGCGTAGGCGAGGTCGTGCACGGGTGCGCCCGCCCGCCCAACGCCGAGTTTGTGCGGTCTTATGTTATTATATCTTGTTGTGTGCTGGCGGTGGGTTCATGCATGGGTGCGCCTGCCCGCCCGACGACACAAGAGGTGTATGTTATATGTTGTAAGTTGTATTTTGGTGGAGTCTTGGCAGACCATCGTGCGCTCTAGCACGGGTGGGTGCCCTCCTGTTTATGGAACGCCTGTTGAGCGCGGCTCCCGGTCATGTAAAATTCCGCATATATAATAAAAGATTGATTATCATTATTATTACCGAGTTGTGTTATTATTCTTATATTGTTGATGGTTTCCGCACATTAATCAGTGGAGCTACTAGGTGCAATCTGAGTACCTCCTTCACTACTGCTTGTAGATAGGGCAATTTTGCTATGTCTGATTCCTCCATTCTCTTCTCTCGACCAACAACCTCATCAAGCTCTGCTTGGGCCTTTTTCAGTAGCGTTGGTTTTTTGATAAGCTCAACCATTTCCCATTCAACTGTTGCCGAAGTGGTATCGGCGCCACCCCCGGGCTGCCCCCATTGGCAAACGTCGGCTAGGACAAAAATTCGTGATTGGGATGTTATTGAGATGTTCACAACACTGGGACTCACATGTTATGTAGCCCTCGCTGATATAAAGGGCCTCCTGCTAACTAAATGGTTCTGTTATAAGAATCACATTTTTTATCACTTGTGTTGGCTCCTAGATAGTATATTAAATATTCTATAATGGTAATATTATATATCAATTATCATGTATTACAGAGCTTAAGAAGTCATGAATAGGGACAAATTATATAAGTGATGTATGCATCATACCTTCAAATAAAATTAATGTTTTCCATATGTTGTTAAATGAGAAGTTATGAAGCATTTTTATGTTGTTGGATTATGTCTTAAGTATGATAAATTTTATTGTTTAAATATCTACAATGCAATATCAAATTAGAGATATAATGTCTGTTTTATTCAGTATAAAAATAAAGACTTTTGATTTCATTGAGTGATATACTTTGTTCATAATGTCATGGTTTTTTAATTTTATAGTTGAAAAATTTCAATTTCTTTTGTATCTAGCATGGTGTGGTTGAAAACATGTTAAATTTATACTTAGGAAAGAAAAATGATATTCTACCAGAAACATTAATGTGTTTTTTCCTTAAAAATTAACTTTGTTTGAGACATAAAAAATTGGTTTTATTAGCATTTTTAAAAAGTTTGAAAATTGACCCTAAAAAAAAAAAAAAGTTATTCCAGTAGCATCACTTTCGTTTTGAAGCTATATTTTGCACGAAAATTTCGTAGTAAATTTCGTAGTCACCACCATTTTTAAAACACGTTCAAAATTGGCACCTAAAAAAAAATAACATCGTTCCAGTATACACACTTTTCGTTTTTAGCACTGTTTTTGATGTTTTTTTGGGGTTTTTGGGCCAGAGTTCCCATTTTGAGTTTATAGTTCCCGTTTCAAAGTTTACATTGTTAAGATTGAAAGCAAAAAAATTTACCATTATTGATGATGTTCTGTTTAGGCAAAATTATGATTCCGTTTTACTAAGATGCCTTGAAAAATAGGAAGCACAAAGGGTCTTGCAGGAATTGCATGACGGACTAGCGGGAGGCCACTTTGGAGCTGATACAACAGCTCACAAAGTCATCCATGCTGGATATTACTGGCCCACTCTGTTTAGAGATGCTCATGAATATGTGAGGAAATGCCCAAGTTGTCAAACTTCAAGTGGAAGACTAAAGAAATCAGCCTTTCCTCTGCAACCGGTCAACATTGAACAACCATTTGAGCAATGGGGATTGGACATTACTGGAGAAATTACTCCTAATTCTTCCAAACAACACAAGTATATCCTTACTGCTACCGATTAGTTTACCAAGTGGGTTGAAGCAATTCCGCTAAAGACAAAAAACTCTGAAGCCATCATTGAATTCATAGATCAATTCATCATTACCAGGTTTGGTGTCCCGAATGCTCTTGTTTTTTATAATGCATCTTACTTTTTAGGCAATGCTATGTTTGATTTCGCAATTAAAAGATGTTTCAAGCTCAAATATTCTGCTAACTATTATCCTCAGGGTAACGGTTTGGCAGAATCTACAAACAAAAACCTTATTAAAATTATCAAGCGAACTATCGAACAGAATCACAAGACCTGGTACAAATCTTTAATATTTGCACTATGGGCTGACAGGATAACACAAAAGGCTTCTATAGGTTCTTCCCCATTTAAACTCGTTTATGGAAAAGAAGCTGTACTGCCAACAAATCTTATTCTTCCCTCTCTAGCTCTAGTTCAATTTATTGAAGGAAACCCTTCTTCTTCTTTACAACTTAGGCATGACCAAATCTTGAAATTAGAAGAAGAAAGAGAAAAAGGCAAGATTATTCATGCGAAGCATCAGCAGATCATCAAGTCGTCATCTGATTCAATCTCATCTCGTTCTAAGCAATTTCAAGTTGGTGATTTAGTCCTGAAATGGGACAAAGCCCATGAAGATAAAGGGAAACATACCAAATTTCATAAAATGTGGCTTGGACCGTTTCAGATCTGTGAAAAGATAGGCCATTCGACCTTCATGCTACAAGATTTGTCAGGGTTGAGAGATTCTCTCCCTGTTAATGGCCTAATCTTAAATAAATTTTTCAACTGAGGAGGTAACCCCTTCTCTTTTTAATAGTATTTTTATAGTTTGTAGCAAAATTAGAAAATAAAACTGTAAGGCATTTTCTATTTGACCTTTGCTATATTCAAAGAGTTTCTCGAAAATAAGCAATGAGATATTTACTTTTAATAAACAAAAGTATTAAACAAAAGGAATAATTTCTAGGAAATTAGTTATAATTGCATTCTGAAACTACAATACAATCCTAGCGAACTCCTCTTGAAGTTAATAAATCTTGTAAATCTTTTTTGATTTTTTAAATTGGTTATAAAAAGGTTATCAATATTAAATAGAAGCTAATCCAAATTCAACATCTCAAACTCTTACCTTGTCATCCATCCTACCTTAAGGAGGAAAATTGTCTATCCTATTCTACCTAAGTTCATGATTATTCAGGATGTAATTCCAAGAATACTAGATATAAAAGTTAAGAGGTCTTATTACAAGCCTGCTTACCATGTTCATAGGAAAATAGTTTAGCCGACATTACCAATATTGCATACCAAAACAGGGTAATGGCTTCAATTTCAAGACAAGGGGTCTCATCACGAGCCAGCTTGTTCGGTTAGATTACTACCAGTGAATGGCATTGTCAATTAACTGGCCACCACACCAGGGCAATGACTTTTTATCTTATAAAATAACAGAAAAAGAAAAGAAATACAAAATGTGAAAAAACATGTTTTGAATTCATTCTGTTAATCATGCTCTGAAGTGAATAGGACAATAGACAATGATATGGTTAAAAGGTATCCCTTCCGAGACTATGGACGTTTGTTGGCAGCAGAGGCTCTACCTATGGCAAATGAGTTAATTTTAATAGTTGATTTGGAAAAGTTTCCTATTTTATCAATATCAACCAATAAGTGCCAATTTAAAAATCTGGAATGTATCTATTTTTAACAAGAGAAGAAATTAGCAAAGAAAGTTTTGTTTCCTTAGAATGCAACGATATCTAGTTATATTAGAATTTTCCCTTTTGAATAAAATTTCTATTGTGAAAAAGTTTAAGTATTTCAACACTTTTCAGAGATAACTGTTTCTTCCAGCGAATCGCCAATTGTTGTGCCATACAACAACCCCCCATTTCATATCATTACTATTCCAAAATTATAATGTGAAATGGGTCCCTTTTAACTTTTGTTTCAAATTGGTATCAATTTAGAGTTCTATTTCAAAAAATGCTTGAATCAAAGGGAACATCATTAAAAGGCCTTTTTAATAAAACCAATCGATAAACCCCATCATAAAACAGTTTATCTTTATCATTGCGATAAAGCGATTGCAAGATCGCATATCGCAATGACAAAGAAACCTCAACTTAAGGGACATCTTGGTTTTCGCCGATGCAAAATCGCAATCAGATATCGGCAAAGCATAAAGTAACATGAGTAACGATCCTTGCTTTGATGTGATGCGAAATCGGCGATCGGCAATCAGCGATAACACTTATATTGCAAAGAAGCTCCCCTTCACCCGATGCGATGCGATATCGCTATCGGCGATCGGCGACTTACCATGCCCTCATCTTAAGCGGCCCTACCAGCTATGCCCGACGCGATGCGATATCGCTATCGGCGATCGGGGATTCCAAACAAAAACCAATGCAATAACTTAGCATTTCCCCGATGCCCGATTGCGTAAAGGGTAAAATAGCACGGTTTTCAAAGTAACAGTCATAAAGGCGATTTAATATGATTTATTCGTAATTAAGGCCATATCCTTTGGAAAGCCGCTCATCCGCGTTCAAACCGCCAAATCACCCAAAGCATGCTTCAAATAAATCATTCAGCCATTAATCAAAGCAACTGGAATTAATGAGATTGACAGGCCGTAACGACCATTTAATGAGAATAACAGCCTTGAGATCTATCCACGGATTTGATCCTAAGGCCGCCTTAAGTCGATTGATCGCTATGAATGCACCTAGATATATATATTTCATTATGTTCAATTCACGTTATTGTTGCATGTGTTACGCTTATCTTTCACTCTGAGCAGAATTCTTTCATAGAAACAGAAGAAAGTGGAATGGAAAAGAAATCTAAGAAGACTACAATGCCTACTGCTCCGCTAGCCGCAGGGCAAGCTGTCACTGATCCAAGTGGAAAGAATAAAGGGCTTATATCAGATACAACATGCTTAGGACTCACCAGGACCACTTGGCAAGGGACTTATAATCTGATTGAAGCAGAAGGGCCAAAGGTGACCGAAGTAGAAATTTTATGTGATAATACCAGCAAATCTGATGCCAATTTAAAAGACTTGGCCGACTCCTTTCTACACAGAATAGCGGCTCGGGAGCAGGTTCTTCCTTACAGGGATGTGGTAAGGTGGGCAATCCAAGAGCTCCCAATTATCAATAGACTGTTTAACGCTACCGACGGGAGGATTTTCGGTTCATTTCGAGCCAAAGACCTAAGGCTAATGTATCACCTGCCGCAAGAAGAGAAGAAATATAATGCTGCATTTTTGGAGAAATTTCGAGTAGAGAACGAGACCGAGTCTAAACCAATTCGAGGCTGGAGACAAAATCCAACAAAACACAAGCATGAAACCTCGGGTAAGTACTCAGTTGACTCCCTGTGTTCTCCTTACTGTTACGCTGGAATTATGATGTGTAGGCTATGGGGATTGCATGACTCTGCCAATTTCACCATAGAAATGGTTCCCCTAATAGAGGCAGCATGTAGTGGAGAAATTATGGATTAGGCGATCATATTATCCGACAAGTTAGCCAAAGCCATCCTCGATTTCAGGTCTAACTATCGTGTCACAGAGAGGGTTATTCCGCCATTTTATTATAGTGCCTATGTTATGGATGTGTTGTGTTTTAATTCTGAGTTTCCTATGCTGGGATGGAGGTGGACATCGCAAGACCCCACACCCATTCACATATATTATCGAAAACTATGGAAGACTGGTTATAAGCACCACCTGTACCAAATCTGCAACGGTTTTATGTTGCCAATTCATTATTCCATTTTTAATAAGCCTGCTCCGAAAATTTCTGAGCAAGCAGGGGTAGATTTGACTACAGTAGCAAGTTGGTTTGGGGAGGAGAAATTCACCTATATCAGAGTTTTTGGCAGTCAGGCTAGGCCACATGTGCTACCACTTTACATCCATGATAAGCTACTTGCCAGGGAGGTAGCTTATCAAATCAGTGCTGAAGGGGTTACCCAGACCCTGAAAAGAGCTAAAAACCATGTTTGGCCTTCTTTTCCATTACGAATTGGAGTGTATACCCTGCATGATATCAAGCATGCAGAGAAGGAAGCTGGAAAAATGAATTTGCTCACTCTGGCTACTCTGCCAAGAAGGCAGTATGATCCAAGAAAGATCGCTTACAATGCGCTCGACCAGGCCAAATTGGCCAAGGTCGAGCACAAAGAAGACAAATTCGAAGATTTGTTCGCGTCAGCCGAATCGATGTATCAAGTCAAGTCGCTTGCCAGAAATGTGTATAACGATGAAGGGCTAGTTGAATTTAACAGAATTAGAGAACAGAGGTTGCAAACTCTGCCTCTAGACCTGTTAGCGACTGTTCCAACAACAACCAGGTCAAGCGAGTCTGAGCAGCGAGATAATACACCACCTCCTACTACATCAAAACAGCAAGAGGAAACGCATAGCTAGAGGCAAGAGGTGACCCAGGAAAATGTGCAGCAACAAGAAGAAACCCAAGAAAAGACCCAAGAAGAGAGAAGCTCTAAGAATAACAATGATACATTAGTTGATCCGAATTTGCTCCAGCAATGGAAGCAATTCAGTACAATTATTGATAACCTAGAGTGCTTGAAAGATGATGAGGTTTCTAAAGAAGGTGATACACAGGAAGCGACATCGAAACCGGTTTCAAGTGAAACCAGCGGCCTACCCAAAACAAAAGAACCAGAGATAATTCCTAAAGATCCAATGGGAGAGATCGTTTTGCAAATTGAAGAGATCCCCCCTTTAGATGTTTTTTATAGCCCCAAGCATAAAGCTGTTGTAAAGTGACAGAGGAAAAGGAGAAGAACTGATCAACCTTCCCCATTCCCTGAATTAACAGTAACGGGCAATGTTGTATGGAAAGAGGAATTCGACCCCTCCGATGACTTAACCAAGCTATCACAATTTGCTGGAGCATATTCAGCGGCAACCATTGATAAAGCATCGAAGGTAAGTAGTTTATTAAAGACCAAGGACCAAGACATCTTTTCACTACAGGCGAGACTATCAGAAGTTCAGCAGAGGGCAGAGCAGGCGGAGAAAGAATTGCTAGTGCAGCAACAGAACAATAATCAGCTGACAAAGCAATTGCAAGAGAAAAAGCAGAGAATTGATGAAGGCGCAATCCAAAGGCAAAAGGAGCTATCGGCGGCACTGGAGCAGTTAAGAATATCAACTGAGGGAAAAATGAAGGCAAAAGATGAGCAAATCGCTCAATTGACTACTCAAATTGAGCAAATGAAAAAGCTCCCTCAGATAGATGAGTTCAAAGCAGAAGCGCTCCAGTTAAATAAGGCATTGATTAATCATGTTAAGCTATTATGTCAACAGATTACACAAGCAGAACCATTGTGTGAATTGGTAGCATCTATAAGCGAAAAGGTAGAAAAAGCAAGGACCGACTTGGATCAGGCCGAAGAAACACTGACAAACTTTATAGAATGGCAGGATTCCGATGTAGGCCGGGTAGCTAATCTACCGAGAATTCTGGAATCGCACAAAGAGATATTATTCACAGAATGGCAATCGCAACTAATGAAAGCAGAAAGAGAAATTTCCAGATGCAAGACAATCAGTGGAAATTTGGTTGAATTAGTAAATAATACACTGTATTTATCTAATATAATTTCCCAATGCACTCCAGGTCAATTAACAATGGCAAATATATTGGAGCACTCATGCTATCCGGAGCTAGAGAAAAATGCAAGATTGATCACTGGAATCAACAGTCTGACGTGGCATGCTTATTGGTTCTTCTTAATCAAGCCATACAGCCAAAGAGTTGCCTTGAAGTGCCTAACCGATGTTGTCGGGTATATTATAACCGACATTCAGGATGCCACCTTCACCGCCCAATTCAGTTTGCGCCTCAACAAACCACCAGAAGTAGAACCAATGCTTACGATAAGCCAGCTAAGGTTTAAGGGCAAACAACCTGAGGTATGACTCACTTCGCCGACTGCCAGATCGCCCCTGAGAGATAGACCGCATTTACTGATACCAATTTAGTAGGATTTTGTTTCATAGATCTTTTTAGCTTTAGTAGTATTTATAGACCCTTTCATGCATTTAGAAAGGGTCGTAAAATTTTTGTATATGACTTAAACCCTGAAGTTGCACTATTGTACTTCAGGGATATTCTTTTATGAAACTTGACCAATTATTTTGAATTTGATGAGGAAGGCTTTTATGCAAATGTGCACTATTGTCATTGTTTGAAATCATTTCTGTGTTGAAGAAGGAATTTTGAATAGTGATTGATATTTCGGATTGATCTACAGCTCACATGGTACTATTATCTGCGTCTGTATTCATTTTCGTTATATGAATTGTTATTTAAATCGCTCTTGCTATTATCGCTTATATATTTATGTGTTTTTCACAGCATTCCTTATGTATTCCACTATTGGTTGTTTATTGCATGCTTCCCTTTCAATCATATATATGTATTGATGATATAAATAGTGAATGCAGTAATTTGTATTTATCGCTTCATTGTGACTATTTGCATGAAGCAATCTTTGAATGATTGCACATCTCTTATTTATTTTATAGAGTCATCTATATGCCTGATAGATAGATAAATATTATTTAACGCTGCATTCCGAATGAACAAGTTGTTCCCGGGATTAGTATTAGTTTCCCTATTTTCGTCAATAGAATAATCTAGTCGCCTATCACTTAAGCAATCTATTCATCACCCATCCATCCCTTTTATTTCATTATCGGGAAACTGGTCCCGTTATCTCCAGTTGGAGCCACCATTCCAAACGGAAAAGTAGTTGTACCAAGGTCCGGACCGGGTGGTTATCCCCAATGTTGTGGCAGCGATTTCCGAGGCCTCAACAGGAACAAAGAAACAAACTCGGTGCAAGGAGTCGCAAATGTATCTTCTTGGGGTACTCAAATACCTACAATGCATATCGTCTTTATGATGAAGTAAATAATAATTTTATAATATATAGAGATGCGATCTTTCTTGAATCTTCTAAGACTAACAATGTTGTTGAGTGACAACTTGATCACTTGGATATATTCAGGCATGCAAATTATTTTCAAGAGTTTGATAATGAGATTCCACATCTTGAAGGGGGAGCCCTATACTAGATCAATTTGTGGAATCTTCTTCTAAAGCACTCTCTCCCCCACATGAAGCTCCAACCACTAATGACACTTTGAGTGATGTGAATGGCAAAATTGGGAGAATAAATCTTGATTTAGCCCCATCTCAATCAACTGAGCAACCTAGTCCATCTTAGAAAGGTACTCCAAAATGGCCGAAAAAGACACTTGAAAGTGTTCATCCTGATGAGGTTGGAAAGCAATAACAAGAAGCTCAACTTGAAAAAATGGGGGTGATGTAGATGATCCTAATTCACCTATTGATATGAATGTTTCTCATGATTGTGAACTAAATTTTTCTACATATTTCAAACCAACTTCCTTCAAATAATTCGCTTCTCATCATGAATGGAAAGAAGCGATGCAAACATAATATGATGCTTTGGTAAAGAAATGCACCTTGAAGCTGGTTGATCCTCCATTGAGAACGAAACCAATTGGCTACAAGTGGATCTTCAAGAAAAAGTATACAACATATCGCTCACTTGACAAGCACAAAACCAAGCTTGTGGAAAAATGTTTTCCATAGAAAGAAGGGGTCGATTATGTGGATAATTCCCCCCCCCACCCCCACACCCCCCCCCCCCCCCCCCCCAATAGCAAAATGGGCTACCATCTAGAACTTTTTGCCTTAGAAGCTCAGAACGGTTGGAAAGTCCATCAAATGGATGTAAAAACTGATTTCTTGAATGGAGATCTAAAAAATAATGTTTTTATGTCCCAGCCAGAAGGATTTGTTATGAAGGGTCATGATTACAAAGTATGCAAGCTTGTAAAATCCTTGTATGGCCTCAAAAAAGCACTGTGAACCTGGTACGAGAAATTGATTGAGCATCTTTTGAAGTTCAATTTAAAACACTATGATATTGATGATGCAACTTTGTTTGTCAAGCAATTTGGAAAAAACAATTGTATATCTTGTGGTGTATCTTTTGATGACAGGGAATAATGAGAACTACATTGCATCAATGAAGAAAGAATTGAGGAAATATTTTGAAATGACAAATTCACATTATGTTCACTACTATCTTAGTATTGAAGTAATCCAACATCTGAATTTTATATTTTTTATATTCCTCTCTCAGAATAAGTGCATTGGAGATCTGTTGAACATGTTTGGCATGGCTGAGGGCAATCCTTTGACTACTCCAATGGAACAGAATTTAAATCTCACATCCACTAAAGGAAAAGAATTTAATGATGCAACAAAATACAGACAACTCGTAGGAAGTCTCAAATACCTGACTACTACTAGATTGAAGATTTCATTTGTTGTTGGAATCCTCTCCAGGTTTATGCAAAATCCTTGTGAAGATCATTATTCTACTGCAAAAAGAGTTCTAAAGCACTTGAAGGGAACTCAAGAATTTGGACTCAAGTATACACAGGTGGGTGACTTCAGCTTGGTTGAATACTCTGATTCAGATTTCGATGGAGATAAAGAAATCAGGATATCTACTTCAGGTTATGAGTCTTGGATTAAGAGTTGTCTCTTGGAGGTCACACAAACAATCAGTTCCAGCAAATTCCACAACTTAGTAGAATATGTGCCAACAGCGAAAGCAACGGAGGAAATTGTGTGGCTCGGGAAAATTATGGAATATTTGCAGGAGAAACAAGTGCATTCAAATCCTCTCTTGATTGACAACACTTTTGCAATAAAATTGGCCAAGAACCCAAAGTTCCATGATCGAACGAAGCAAATCAATACAAAATACCATATGATTCGACACTATGTTGAGGCCAAAACAATCCACCTACGACATTGTTCCATAAATGATCAGATTGCGGACATCTTCACCAAAGCTTGCAGACATCTTCACCAAAGCGCTTGGAAGGGAAAAGTTTGAAAGATTCATAATGATGCTTGGACTCGCCAACATCCCTTCATATTAAGGGAGGGGGGAATGTTGACACCTAATCTTTGGTTATGAAATCCTATGTAAATATTATAAATAGATAAATAAAGAAAGTTGGAAGATGAAGAGACATTGGGAGATGAAATCCAATAGTATCCCTCTCCTTGTATATATGTATCTTCTATCTTAATGCAAAAACAACAATTTCATTCGGGGTTACTCCTAGCCTAACAGTTGGAAGAAGCCACTGTCATCTTGGAGGACGTGTTGTTAAAGTTTACATTGCCAGAGTAGCTCAAGAAAGTCTATGTTATTTTGGAATATTGCATTGTTGGAGCCAACATCAAGTTTCTCAGTTAATTTAAGCTTTGCAATCTTTTATCGAGGTAATAAAATTGCTCTTTACCCCTATACTTATTGTCGTTGCAAGTGTTTATTAGTGCAGTGTATATTTCTGAGTTCAATATAAATACTATGTTGTTGTTTGAAGTATCTTTTGGGCATTTACTTGGCAGTGTGTTTATTTGTTTAAAATAAAGTACAAAGGAAATGCACCTACAATCATATGCATTAAAATTGTTTAACGAAATACTTCAATGAAAATATCAAACAAACACATAAATTTTAGTGGGGATTTCGAGATATTCCAAAGAAGGTATCTTACAAACTATTCTATATTAAAGGCTAAAGAAAAATCCAACTCCTTTGAATAAAAATATATTATGAGAAATTTGAGATGTAAAATGAGTCTTGTAATCAAAAGTTAAAATAGTAATATAAGAGATTTGAATTTTCAAAGGAAAGAAAGAAAACTATTTTCTTTTCTCATCTTTTTGACTTATCTCATGATCGGTTTAGTTCAAGTGTAAAAATTCATTATATGTACAATTAAATTATGTATTGAGTGAGTAACCACTATACATACTTTTGATAGGCTCACAGTGAGATATACTAAAAATACAAGAAAACGTGTGTCTCTTAAAACATCTAATGAGTGTTTACACTTTAAAATTAGATAAACCTAAACGAAGATTAGTTGAAAATACGAGAAGAAAATTGTTTTCTTTATTTCCCTCCAAAACTATTTAACCTTATGGTTGACATCATCATCTTTAGTTCTAGTGGTTCTTCTAAAGTTGATACTGATACTGCATTTTTTGTTTTGATATCTATTTTTAACCTCAAAACTCCCCTAGTGATTAATGTAGTTAAAATAATAAATGAAAAAGTCATCCTTTCCATGTCTACGTTTTCCCACTAGTTAAGGTTAATTTATTCTCAAAATCGATGCATCTAACACTTGGGTAGGTCTATTAATTGATAAAGTTGGAAAAAAAGAAAGAGAATGTATGTATACTTTTGGCGCATTATAGAGAGCAAAGCTAAAATATCCCTCTAGTCACAAAGAAATTTTGGCAATGAAAATGTCCATAGCAAGATTCAGTTTGTTTTTGAAACTAATGAAATTCATTGTCAAAATAGATATTATAAACATGCGAGGAACACTTAAGCATGAAATACAATTAGAACAAGTCAATGAAATATTTGAAGATGGAATTTATGGCTTGATGGATTTGACTATGAATTTCAATACAAGTTAGGAACTCAAAATTGTATTGCTAATTTATTGACTAGATAAGATAATATAGGAAATGATATAGTTCAACAAGCCTACACTACTACAATTATTAGTTATTAGGAGACGGATAAACAATTAGCAGTGGAACTAGTAGAAGAAATAAATAATTGTGGATGTGCAATATGCATTTTAATCAAATATAGGAAAAGTTCAAATGTCACAATTTGGCTAGTCATAATAGTTGCTAACCTTGGTTTGTTGTTTTCCTTGAAAGGTCTTGTCCCCATTTGTGTCAAGAGGATATTATTTAGTACCATTTATTTTAATGTTTGCTATGGGTGTTTTCATTAGTGATCACATTAACCAGTGGTTCAGATTTCAATTTGAATTCATGTCTACAAAACTCAAACCTTTGCCACCATTTAAATATTATTATGATGCCCCTTGCTATGCAATATTTTCACATTTCATGAGTAGTTTTCCATAATTTGTTGGCTCCATGATAATAAATGATGAAGAAATCAAAAGCATGCCAAACCTAGATAATTATTATGATACTCATGATCTTCAACTAACATACCAAAATCGTGACCTTTTCGATGTACTAGATGATGAAGCATGACATAATGTTGAAAATTACATGGAAGATTGAAGGTGAAAGTGCAATGGGCTCAACCTCAATCATGAGGAAGCCACATACAAGGATACCCTCTTAGTTGTTTTTTAGTTGTCTTTGAGTCATAAATTAAGCGGTTCCCTTATGGAATATTTGTTAGGAATAACCCTCACTAGATGAGAAAACAAGTGGTAGTCCCCACCTGGCCATTTATGTTTATCATCACTTTGGTTTTCTGAGTCATTTGGCTTGTGTGCTAATAAATATTTATATTGGAAAATTTTATTTTTGTATGACCAACTACCTAATGAAAAATATATAAATAAGGGACTCCTCCCATCATTTGAGGTATCAAGAAAGAGGAAGCAAGGGTAAGAGAAGAGTCTTATTAATCTCTGGTTTAATACATAAAAGGGTGGATTTGGCTTATGACTTATGCATATTTAAAATTTGACCTAAGATTTGTCCTTCCAAGCACCCTCTTGTTTTCCCTTTGAATCTTTCTATTCTTATAATTCTATCTTAAGGATTAAGCATAGGACACTACGGCCATTTTGGCTCTCTAAGATCAAATGACTAAGGTGGTCTAGTTCCCATTTTAATACTCATTGGGTGCAATGGTTTTAGAATAAATGTCTTATAATTATATTTTCCTATTAATAAAATAATAGTCCTATATCATTGAGCTTTATTTGATTCCTATGAAAAAATTCAAGTTAACTTTGAGCCAAATCATATTATCTTGCTACAATTGAGATATAACTGTTTCGAGAAAAAAAAATCTTCTAGTTATATAGTACAAAGTCGGTTGACATGTGAGGCTATGAAACCATTGAAGGCAGTTGAAGTCATCCGTCATCTATAATCTTTAAGATGCGCCATAAAGAATTTGTTTTTACATTGGATTTTCCTAGCTATAAGATATTTGATTAAAGATACCATAAATAATTTTAAAATTGTGAAGCAAAACTTGGATATTTTTGTAGTATAAATAAATTTAAAATGATGAAACGAAACTTGGATATTTCCAGTAGAATAGTCAGTAATGTAAGACACATCCACATGACCCACTAATGATGCAATGTGTTAGATACATGGATTACAATAGTCTTTTGGCCACTTATTGTTAGATATGGTGTTGATTGGCTTTTTCGAGACCTTGACATCTAGTCTTGTCATGCTAATTTTAGTTCATGTTTGTCTGCTTGTGAAAATTTGATGCTCGATTGTGTTTAGTGTTGGTGAATGTGTGGATTAAGACATTAAAGATGGGCATTATATAGTGCACAAAAAGGTGGCATGTGATATTGCAATTGTGTTAGCCTTGGTGTTTCTTGTATTGGACTGTAAATCCATATTGATGTTGGACTTTTGAACTAAAGTTTTGGATGATTTTGGAGTGAAAGGTCTACATTGGAGCTCAAAACACCAAGGCTCAAAGTCATGAAGAAGTTTTGACAACTTCGATATTAAAATTGAAGTGCCAAATAACAATGATGTCAACTAAGTAATTTCTCTTTTCCTTGGGAGGTGGAAATGTATAACATGCAACTCATAAAACATGTGGGTGTAAATATAATCCAATGTGACATAAATTTAAGATCAAAGTTGTATTAGGTTGAAATAATTTCTTTTAATAAGAGGTTTACATTTCTACTCTTTTTATTGCACCGAGAAGCGCTCTCCAACCCAGTATGGTAGAGATGTTAGAATGTTTTGTTTAACATTTTCAGACTCCAACCCATGGTTTTTCCTATGGTATTCTTCTCTAATGTGGTTGTTATGATATATATATATATAATAACAAAAAACATTAATAATTAATTAAATTAAGTAACCCATTAATTATGAAAGGGAACTTATGTCCAAAAGACATGTTATTTAACCACTTGTGGCCAATCAACTCCTATAAAGGAGAACTGCCCAAGGATTTTTAAACCATATTTTGAATATTGAATAATAAATATATAATTTGTTTAAGCACTTCAATGTGTCTGCGTCTGTCAAATTCTAGTGAACAAAGGTTAAATTGTTTTAGTGGTATCAAAGCCTCAATCATGCCACCTACAACCACAATATCTTCATTATCCCCCACTCACTGTGTCTCCCTCTCCTCCACCATATTCATGTTCGTGTTCTCCATTGTCACACTCTACGTCCTCGATTCATCTCCCCCATACTCCGTTTTCATTCGTGCTTACCACGTTCCATTGTTGTCACCTCACAGTTGATGCCGTTACTCCTGCCACTTGTTTTCCCTTGTCCCTGACCTGGTTCAACACTCCTACTACCATCGTCTTGCCACCACATCGTATCCCTCCCACACCAGACCGTAATCTATCATCGATTTCCCCAGAACACTCGAAAAATCACACGTTCGTGTTCTACACCTTTCGTTTCTGGCCGGCCGGTGCCTGATTGATTTTATTTTCATCGTTTAACCAAACATTGTTCCACCATTGGCCTTTGGCCCACGTGACAAATTTCCACTGCATTGTCTGTTATGACGTCGATTCCCCTCCATCATCATCTGAAAGGTTGACTCATTCACCGCATCAATTCCATGCACTGTAACCTTGTCCCTACTACATCTGTCGTCCACACCATCATTGTCCTAATTGTTTCCCTACCACATCCACTGTCCACGCCCAAGATTTCCCGATCATGTAGTTCGAGCTCAGTCAACCTGTTACACATTATTTTGTCACACCTCCTGTTCACTTCCTATCCATATCCTGAAGTGCCAAAAATTTGACTACTGCGTAGCATATCCATCATGATACATAGACCAAAACCTCCAGGAAGAATCAAAGGAAAATTGCCTTAAATCCATTCTGAAGAAGGTTGCCTAAAAACCCAATTTTTGGCATCAACATGTTTTGCTCCACTACCTGCCCGTTCTGATGGCAGGTTGCTCAGTTATGCACTCACGCTGCCAGTGTGGGTTTTCATATGAAAGCTCACACTGAACCTCTTCTAACAAGTTTTCCCAAACTAGAGGAGAAGTTTCGCCCTCTAGAACCTTCGGGAACAACAAGTTGGATATTGTTTGTTGTTGATATGGTCAAGCTCTCTCATTTGGGCCTCTTGATCTTATCATCATGGGATTTCCCATTGATATGTGGACCTTTCTCCCTCTTTTGTGGATCCCTAACTCCCTCTCCCTTCCTATAAATTCACTCCCTTCCATCCCCAAATGGTTGGTCATTGATTGTTGCACCCTATGTTGAGATTATGCTTCCATGTTACCCATTCTAGCTTGCAGAAGGATTGCTTGAAGACCCTTTGCTTGGACTTGGACATCCACCAAAAGGAGGTTGCCAACATCAAGGCATAGGTTGTATGCTTCCATTTTTATCTTATTAATATATACATCTGATTATCGCTTTCCATAATTGTGTAAATATTTATGTTATTAGCTTAGTGTTCCTTGATCTGTTAAGTAGTTTATGTTTTATGTATGCCATATATGTTCTTGTATCTTGCATAGTTATTTGATCTTCCTTGCAAGTACTCGGATGTGAAGAACAAGTAGTGAGCGAGGCTTGGACCGAATGATTCAAAGCCATCTCCAAGGATCGAGCAATTAACATTGAAGCGAGGTAGGTTTCTCCTTCTCTATGCATTTGTCGAACATAAGCTAGGAAAGTGTATGTTAGTTTGTTTAGTTTGTTGCTAGACCCACTCATTGGGCTAGAGGGATCACCTTTATCCGCGGAGGGGATTTTCCTTTACAACACAACCGTCATGGGAGAGTCATACCCTTTTGTTTTAATTTATTAATTGAATTAATATATATAAATTAAATTGAATTATTAATTGACTATATATTATATATATATATCTATATATATATATATATATATATATATATATATATATATATATATATATATATATATATATATATATATATATATATATATATTAAATTGGGTCTACTAAGAAAAAGAAGAACAAAATGGGAAGTAGCAATGACGAAGTGAATTCAAGAAAATTTGAGGAAATAGATAGAATGCGCCAGCGCCCTGACAATGTCGAAAAAAAGAAAGAGGAATTTGGAAAAGGCCAAGAGAGGATAGTTAGTACTCAAGACCAAATGGTGAATAATATCAGAAAAATAGAGAACATGATGAGCCAATTTATGGGTGGAATCAATCCACATTTTAATTGCTTAAGCACACAAGAGTCACCACAAAGTCCCAAGACTCCAGAAGGCGATTTTTTCCTAAGTCGTGATTTTTTGTCGATGCAGAAAGTCCCACGAATACTACATATATAGTTCCAAGCAAATCAGTACTATAAAGTTTCCAGAAAGATACTACCAAAAAATTAAAAAGGAATTATCTAAGTGCGATGGTAAGGAACATAAGGGCACCATTGTGTGGGTAAATAAAATGGATGCCATCTTCAGAGGAAACCCACCAATAGGTGAACAAGAAAAGGTCATGAACGCATCCAACAACCTAGAAGTTGAATCATATGATTGGTTCCTATGGTGGTTCAATAGATGTGAGACTCATTCGTTCAATTGGAAAAAATTTGTAGATGCCCTACTCAAAAGGTTCCATGACAAAGAAGAATACAATGTTTACGAAAAAATCATTCACCTCAAACAAAAAGGATCTGTAAGCGAATCCACCCACGAGTGGGAAGTATTAGCTATAAGAAAAAGGGGGTTCTACGGTTAAGAACTGCTAAAAATTCATAGATGTGGACTTAAAGAGTATATTTGAGAAGAATTAAAACTATATAAACCTAAATCCATTGAAGAAGCTAGACATGCAGCAATAATTATTGAACGAAAGTATAAATTCAATAAAACACCATATGTCAGTAATGAAAAGTCAAGCAACTACTCAAAGTCAAATAAGTCTTCTTCGGAAAACACTAGAAAGTACATTCCACCACTGATGCACGAAGGAGGAAAACAACAATCAAATTTCAAAAATAAAAGAGATGGAAAATGTTGCACATGCGAAGATAAATATTCTCTGAGACATGGATGAACTACACAAAAACTTTACAACTGTGAAGCAGAGCAAGAACAGGAACCTTCATATAGTAACTCTGACGAAGAAACAAACGAAGAAAATGAGACTCCTAATCTAGATACAGAAGAAGAAAAATATGCCAATAATTTATCTAGCAGCTATCACATGGATAGCTCAACCACAAACATTAAATCTTAAAGGACATATTAAGAAGCAGAGCGTTATTGTGTTAATAGATTCAGGGAGTAAACATAATTTTATATATGTCAATGTTGCCAAAAGGATGAACATTTTTGCCTATCCTGTAGTAGATTTAAAAGTTATGGTGGCATATAGGAAATGAATAGATGGAGTAGGGAAGTGCCATAAAGTTAAAATGAAACTAAACGAATACGAAATGGAGTCCAGTTTTTATACAGTCCCCTTAGGAGGTGTGGATGTCGTCTTAGGAGTACAATGGTTTTAAATGCTAGGGACACATCCTGCAAATCACCAAAAACAATTCATCAAGTTCAAAATGGATGGGAGAAAGTATAAGTTGTTCGGATTCCAAGCCCCACCTACCCAAATCATTTATGATCAACAAATGAAGAAGCTTATTCGCAAGGGAGCTCCTATATTCGTCACACAATGCCAACAATTAGAGTTATTATCAATGGATGAGATTCACCAACAGTCTAAAGTTACATCCTTAATCCAGAAATATGGCAAGGTATTTCAATAATTGCCGATGAAATTACTTCTTCAAAAGGAAAATGGAACATATCATTGAAGTTAGACCATATTCGACATCGGTAAATGTAAAGCCATATCACTACCCCCATCATCATAAGACATAAATAGAAAGGTTGATACAAGACCTGTTAAAGTGTGGAGTCATTACGAAAAGCAGAAGTCAATATGATGCACTAGTAGCGTTAGTCAGGAAGAAGGATGGGTCCTTTCGGTTATGTATAGATTATCGGGGATTAAACAAAATTACTATTAAACAAAAATCCCCATTCCATTTATTGATGAGTTTCTAAATGAACTCCATGGCGCATAATATTTTTCAAAATTAGATTTGAGGTTAGGCTACTATCAAATTCAAGTAAGATTAAAAGATGTCGAGAAGTCTGCATTCAGAACTCATGAAGGAACTATGAGTTTAAGGTAATTCCATTTGGTTTAACAAATGCACCAGCTACATTCTAGGAAACCATGAACGAACTCTTCCACCCATACTTGCAAAAAAGTTTATTGGTCTTCTTTGACGATATCCTCGTCTACAACAAAACATGGAAGGAGCACCTCAAGCATCTAGAAGAAGTAATTTTTGTATTGGAGAAGAATCAAATTTTATGCAAAGTTATCAAAATGTACCTTTGGGCAGAAGAAATTTGAATCTATAGGATATGTCATATCCAAAGAGGGAGTCAAATTGGATCCAGCAAAATTAAAGCAATTAAATAATGACCAAAACCCAAGAACATATCAAAACTAAGAGGGTTTCTAGGTTTAACTAGGTATTACATAAGTTTCATAAAGAACTATGCACATTTGACTGTGCCACTAACAAACTTGTTAAAAATGAATGCTCTCCAATGGAATAACCAGGCAGATGAATGCTTCGAGAATCTAAAAAAAGTAATGTCAACCACATCGGTACTGGAAACTCCATATTTCTCCAAACCATTTGTAGTCGAATTTGATGTTTTAGGATTTGGAATTGGAGCAGTATTAATGCAAGTCAACCATCCTATAGCCTTCGAAAGTAGGAAGATTAAAAACCATGAAAGCTTGAAGTCAACTTACCAAAAGGAGATGTTTTCCATCATACATGCATTAACTAAATTGATACAATACCTGCTCGGAAGTAAGTTCTCAATTCAAACCAATCACAATAATCTTCAATTCCTACTTCAACAAAAAAAAATTATCAATGGAAAAACAAAAATGGATGGAGAAACTTTTGGATTAGACCTGGAAATAATTCATAAAAAGGGAAAGTAAAATGTCGTAGTTGATGCACTCTCCTGGAAAGACGATGACAACACAACATGTGCCGCCTTGGTAGTTGTTCCTGATTGGTTAGACAAAATACGAGTTGAGTATGCCAAGGATTTGGACTGCGGTTTTATGATTGAAAATATCAGTCAATATGCCAATTTTGAATGGAAAAATGACATATTATGGTACAAAGGTAGAATTTATCTAACTCCATCATCCAAATTTAGAATGAAAATTCTAAAAGAATCTCTCAATTCTCCTGCAGCTGGGCATGTTGGATTCTTCAAAACCTACTACAACATTCAATAATAATTCTAGTGAAAAGGTATGAGTAAGGAAATACAAAAGTATGTCATTGAATGTGATGTTTGTCAGAGAAATAAGGGTAAACCTATTCCAACTCCTAGGATACTACACCCATTACATATTCCAAATAAAAAGGGGAGGAAATCTCGATGGATTTCATTGAAGGGATACCTATGTCAGATGGTAAGGATAAGATATTTTTCGTAGTAGATAGACCCACCAAATATACCCACTTCATGGCAATCAGAAAAACTGACACAACCAAGCAAATTGTGGAAGTGCTTTGTAAAAACATTTACAAACTACATGGTTTTCCCCAGGTTATTGTCTGTGATAGAGACGTAAAATTTAAAGGCAATTTTTGGAAATAATTTTGCTACCAAGAAGGAATATCTCTCAACATGAGTTCGACTTATCAGCCCCAAACAGATGGTCAAACTGAAGTTGTAAATAAATGTTTGGAAACATATCTTTGTTGTTTCATCACCGAAAAACAAAATAAATGGTCTCAATGGCTACACCTGATAGAATGGTGGTACAATACCACCTATCATACTTCAACTAAAATGACTCCCTTCAAGGCCCTATATTTCTATGAACCACCAAGTTGGAAGGATTTTGCGTTGCACAATTCCAAGGTTCAAGCAGTAAGGAACCACCTAGAAGACAACCAAAGAATTATTAACTTGTTAAAAGAAAATTTAACAATGGCATGCAATAGAATGAAGCAACAAGCCAACCAGTGCCGTACATAAAGAGAATTCAAAGAAGGAGATTGGGTTTTCATCAAACTTCAACCCTATAAATAGTTATCATTAAAACAACAAGGGAAAAATAAGTTATCTCCTAAGTATTATGGACCATACCAAATAATAATAAAAAATAGGTAGCATGGCTTATGGATTAAAGCTACTAGACCTTTGTCGAATCCACAACACATTTCATGTATCAAGTCTAAAAAAAGCACTGGGTAAAAATCAAACAACTCAAATAGAGATACCTGAGACTTACAAAGAAGGAAGGATCATAGTATAACCTGAAGGCATACTCGCTACCAGAGAGAAGGTACTACTATCCAAGATTATTAAAGAATACCTTATCAAATGGAAGAGACTACTAGAAGAATATTCATCATGGGAGACAAAACATTTTTACCAACAACCCACAACATTGCCTATGCTTTGAGGACAAAGTATTTTTAAGGGAGAGGCAATGTTATGAATAAGAATATTCATATATATATATAATATATATATATTATATATATATTAATAATAATAATAACAACAATAAATATCAATAATTAATAATTAATTAAATTGAGTATCCCATTAATTATGAAAGGGCATTTATTTCCAAAACACATGTGCTTTAACCACTTGTGGCCAGTCGACTCCTCTAAAGGAGAACCGCCCAAGGATTTGTAAACTATCCTCTGAATATTGAATAATAAATATATAAATTGTTTAAGTACTTTAATGTGTTTGTGACTGGCAAATTCCACTGAACAAAGGTTAGATTGTTTCAGTGGCCTATTTAAAGGCTAATAATTAAATCAACCTAGATCCATCTTAACTCCGGATCTACCAGGCATCGAGAGAAATCAAATCTCTTTTCACTCTAAAAGAGGTTTTCACCTAAAGAGAGAGATTTGATCCATCATGGTGCTTGGTAGATCTAGAGTTAAGATGGATTTAGGTTGGTTTTACTAATATATGAAAAAAAATAATGAATTGGGGATTATAAAAGTTTATTTTGTTTTATGAAATGATAAAAAGTATAAATAAAAAAGCAATAATAATAATATATATATATATATATATATATATATATATATATATTATATATATATATATATATATATATATATATATATATATATATATATATATATATATATATATATATATATATATATTATATATATATATATATTATATATATATATATATATATAATATATATATTAGAATAGATAGATAGATAGATAATAATAATAAATAATAAAATAAAAATATTTAAAAATTCATCGTGTTTTATGATTTTTTTTTCTTGAGGAAAAAGAGTTGTAATTTTATTCCTTCATAAAAACAAAATTACATTCTATATATGTGTCGATGAAGCACATTCTTGAGGATTTGCAAAGAACCCTCTAAAAAAATTGCCACAATAAAATTGTTGCAAGCAAGTTTCTAAGATGAGCCACGCACATAAGCATGATTGTGCATCAAAAAAATGAGTTATAGTTCTCATGGCCATACAAAGGTTTAAATGACGATAATCACAAAGGACTGGTTAAGAATACTGAATAGCCGTTTCTGAACATAATATATACCAGAAAATCTATCATCTGAGTTAATAAACTAGTAGATATAACAAAAAGTATGTGAATTGTGGAGTGATATATTCTTCTGCTGCCGCAATGGGCACTCTCTCTCCATAAATGGTTTGTGATAGTAGTTGTAATGATACGGTCCTATGTTCTTTGAGATGTTCCAGGGACCCCTAGCCATGTCCAAACCTTGTTTAGAAAGATTGTCCGTTGAATGGTTCCGCTCCCTAAATATGTGTGTTCAAATACAAAGAGTGAATGATTCTTTCAATCTCAAAATGTCTTGAAGAACATGAAATAGTTTAAAATTCAAACATTGATGATGACCATTGACCCAGTTTATAACAAGCAATGAGTCCCCATAAACCTAGCACCAGTCACATCCCTTACTCTTGGCAAAGAATAGAAGGCCTTTGAGTGCTAGAAGCTCAGTTAAATTGTTCGTGCCTCTTCTGAAGCCCATTTTTTCATGAAAAGCGTGGTCATCTGAGAGAAAGAGTATGGAACCCCCCACCCTTCCCCCCCCCACTTCTGATATTTGTGTCTTGAGATGCGCCATCAAAATAGCCCCAAGGGAACGATTTGTCTAGTTTTTCCATCCTAACCTGACGAGGCTGATATTTTTCAACAGGCTGAGGCAAATGGGCTAGTACTGTGAGGCCTTCTACTACAATCTTCTCAAAAGGGATTCAAATATCTTGAAATATACACTTATTGCAGGCGAGCCAGATGCCCCATGAGATGATTAGAGGTAAATATTTAATTAATTTTGTAGCCGAACTTTGATACAATGACCTCTAGCTTTCCATAATGCACAAACCATCCCAGCTAGAGGTTGGACCAAGAAAGGAATTACATGTTTCCCATACAACTTGGGAAAATAGGCATTCGATGAACAAACGGTTGATCGTTTCTCCGACTGCTCTACATAAGCAACACCAACCTAGGTCTGTTTTGTCTCTTTTCTGCACAATGTCCCAAGTAGGTTCCCTCCCTGACAGTAAACACCACATGAAAATCCTAGAATTAAGAATGCATTTCAAATGCTAAACAATGCTTCACCGCCAAACCTACTCTATGTTTTTTCCCCTTTCACATATATGAAAGTAACCCAATTTTGGAGTATATTGTCTTGAGGGAGAGAACGACCAAATAAGCTCATCCTTTGCATCTGTAATTCTATCATTTGTGTCTTGCAGGGTTGTCATAAAGTCAAACCATTTTGCTCGATATTGTCCAGACATATCCATTTCTCTTGCCAACAACAAGCTCTACTACCATAATTAGGAGTTTTTAGGATTTTCTACTTGTGACAGTCTTGAATATCCCCTTTCCCTGAGCCAAAGTACTAATTGATATGATATTGTGAATGTATCTCCATTCCCCGCCCAAGGATCTTTACATACTCGAATTCGACACCCGTCCCACACTCTCCATGCGAAACCCCTGCCAGCTGTGTCGAAGGATTTGAGTACAACTCTCCATACAATTGAGATGTTTTCCCTTGAATTTACTGGTGTGTGAATCCAATCCTCGAGATTTAGTGGGGTTATGTATTTCCCCGTTACCACTTGATTCCAGAGGTTTTCCATGGTGATCAGTCTCCACCCACATTTTGCAGCAAGTGCCAATGAAAAAGAGAATATGTTCTTAAGTCCCCAACCTCCTAATATTTTCAGTTTATCTATCCTCTACCATTTTACCCAAAGAGCTACAAACTGTGCTTTTTGTCCCACCCACTGGAAGGAAAAACATATTCTCATGACTTTCTCTATCAACCCTTTGGGGATCCATGCTAGGGAAATCTAGTAAATTGGAATGGCCTTGAGTACCAATTTGAGGAGGACCAGTCATCCTACCCTTGACAACCATCTAAATCTCCAACCCTTGAGTCTCCTTTCACATTTTTCTAAAAGCCAGGTCCAGAAATTTTTTTAGTAATTATTTAGTTTCAGGAGGAACCTCAAGTATTTTAATCCTTCCTCAAAACCTCACATTTCGAAGGAAAACTTTTGAGAAAGGTGTATGTTTTCTTCATTTTTGAAATTTAGACAAGATATGGATGATTTCCTTGCATTAATTTGTGTGCCTGTTTCTTTCCTAGACATAGCTAAGATCTCAAAAAACTTGTTAGCATCTTGGATAGATCCAATATAGAAAATGATAATGGCATCTACAAAAAGTAGGTGTGTAATGATCATACATGTAGCAATGTTCAACCCCTGGAATCCCCCCCTTCTTTTTGCCTCGACAAGAAAAAGGTTGAGACCTTCAGCTACCAACAGAAAGAGTAAAGGATCTAGAGGGTGACCCTGCCTTATACCTCTAGATTCTTGGAAAAAGGATGAAGCAACACTATTGATGAGGACTGCAAAGGAAATTGATTGAATACATCCCATGATCTAATTTACAAATGACGACAAGAAACCAATTTGAGTGATGATGAGCTGAAGGTAAACCCAACTTACACAATCGTTGGGTTTTGATAGATCAATTTTAAAGATTTCCCTTTTATGTGATGAATCTTCATATTATGTAAGCCTTCTTGAGTTACCCTGATTGCTTTGTGTATTTTTCTACCTTCTAGAAAGCCAAGTTGTTCCTTTGAGATGGATCTTGACAGAATAAGCTTGATTATCCTTGCTAAATTTTTGTCTATTACCTTGTAGATATTGTTGCACAAGGATATTGGATGAAATTCCCCAAAAGACCGAGGATTGTCTCTGTTGATAAATCTAGGGAAAAGATGAGAGGTGTTTCCTATAGAAATGATAATTTCTTGTGAATATTTTCTACTTCTTTTGATTAGGTTCTTCTTTAACTCAATTATTATAGTGTTATTTTCATTAAACAACTATCAAAATATGAACAACAACGAGACAAGGGACATAAGAAGTAGGCGATCAGCCAGGGCCAAAACCTCTCCAACTTGAGACGAAAACCCAAATGAATTCTTCTTCTTATAGAATATCTAAGTGATGAATTCCAAAATGAAGACCCTTAATGTAAAAACCTCTCCAAGACCAAGCCACAAGACCTTTTGAATAACTTCTCCTTCTTGTCCAAGTCAACATTAGTCAAATTGACTTCTTGTATCTCTTTTCTCGTCTTCTTTAATGTAACAGCCCTAGTTAAAAATTCATGTAAAAAAATATAAGACGAAGGTCATGGGACACGTATTTCAAGCTAAATGGTGGGAAAAATGTTCTAGTGGGGTGTCACTTCAATTTATTATAACTAAGGAAATTGGCAAAGGCAATGGAAAAGGATTTCGAAAGGCATGAGGTATTTATTGGCAATTTATTTATGAAAATATAGGAAATTAGGAGAAAAGAAAGGTGAAAGGTCACATGTTGCATGTGAAGGGGAAATTGAAGGAAAAGAATGGAAATTGAAGAAAATAAAGGTCTCAATGCTAAAAAGGCTTATGAGGATCAGTTGGACATATTTTTTTTGATAGGTTGTGGTGGAGCTCTCTTCTATTCCCTCTCTCTCTCATAATCTTGGACACTTAAAGTTTTTTTGGAGCACTCTTTGACGAGTGTGGCATACTTGGAATTTGGAGCCAGAAGGCAAAGGAAAAGCAGGAAATAGCAAGAGGACATCAAGATCAACAACTACAGTGGGTTTTTCTTGTAAGTACTGGTTTTCATGTATGACTTCCTTGCTAGTTTTTTCATGCATGGCACATGCATGTGGTTTCTTGGTTATGATCTATCATTGGCATGAAGGATTTCCTGCATTGACAATAGATTTTCCTAGCCTTGCCATTTCCTGGAGAGCCATGGTGTTATGGGTTCATTTCTTTGTTTTTCTGGTTGGTTCTCATGTTTCCTTTAGCTTGGGTTGAGTTACTAGTTCCTGGAGCTTTGGTTGGACAAATGCTCTGGAGCCCTGTAACAACTTGGGTTGAGTTACTAGTTCTGGAGCCTTGGTTGGATAAATTCTTTGTAGCCCCGTGGCAACTGTGGGTTGAGTTACTAGTCATGGAGCCTTGGTTGGAACAAACTCTCTAGAGACCCGAAAGGCTTGGGTAGAGACCAATCTGGTGATGGTTTGTAATGTCAGACTATGAGGTGGAATCATTGTTTGGGTTGAAGTGGTTTGGCCTCTGGGAGCCCTGGATGGTTTTGATTGATGTGTTATATGAGATCCCACATTCATGTTTGGAATATGGCACAGGGGTGATTAGATGAAGAGAGATTTGGCTCAACCATGTCCATGGTCAGGTGGTTCATGGAAGTCTCAAACTTGGTTGGTCTTTGCATCATTAATATGAGGTTATGTCTCCTTGTTATTTCATGAGTATTATATTGGTTCATATGTGGATCATATGGTTATTGTTTCCTTAGTATTTTTGTTGTTATTATGTTGGTTATGAACATGTAGTATGGAAATAGATATGTATGGATCTCATCATGTTTTCACATGTAAATGAATGAAAAATGTATCTATGGCCTAATAGATGAAATTGTAGCTAACGTGTTGAGGCATCAATGCTTCTTAGTGATTCTCAGATAAGTATGAGACCCCTATGCTTAGTTATGTTGTTAAGACTTATAGATTTCGTATTTGTGATATGTTTGATGAAATGCATGTCATGGCTAATAGGGGTCCATTCTAGTCATTGTTGATGTTTTTGCAAATGTATCTTTGTTTCACTGTGAAATTTCATTCCCGAAGATGTTGTTGAGTTCTAGACAGTGAGCTGGGCTCTAGGCCTGAAAAAGTGGTACAAATCCCGAAGATGCAGACACAACACTGGGGGAAAACGTCCTCGAAAGATCCCTTTCCCTTGATGTGGTAGCATCCAGAGCCTCCCAAATGCATCCTTGTCCATATCAAGGGAGTGTACAGGGGTTTGATAAACTAAAACGTCAATTGGTCTCAGGGGCTGGTTACTTGAGTGGTTGGTATGGCTCCTAGGAGTTTTGTTGCTGACGTGAAAGGTCTGTGAGGTGTTCCATTGGTTCTACTTCCTTAACTGACACATAGGGAGTTGAATCATATCATAGTAACTTCTCGTCACATGTTCACCCCAGTTGGTCGGTTACTTGGGTAGATGTGGGAGGAGGGTGTTCCATCTGAAAGTCAGTCTCTTTCCATAGTCCTCCAATTCTCGACCTAGCTGAAACCACTGTAATTTCACATGTGTGCGCTGATTGGAGGAGTTTGGTGATGCTTTCCTTCTTAGCTTGACTTGGAGACTTTCCTTTTTAATATCGGCTAGCAAGAATTCTAGTTTGGTGACCTATTTCTTGGCTTATTCAAGGACGGATTTGACCTCACTGCATAAACCCTAATTTATGTCACATGTGTGAGGAAGATGACCCAAAAACAATGCCATAAATTCTTCGCTTTTCTTCTCTTTCCCTTTGCTAGATGAGAGGCTTCCTTCTAGTGTTTCTTGCAATTATTCTTAGATTTCAGATGCTTGATTGGATTCTCTTTAAGTGAGGTTGAGCCCTTCTTTATATAGTAATCTTCCCATGAAAATAAGCTGACTTGTGCTAGTGTCTAGGCCGACATCTCCTTCTTGAACGATCTGGAGCTTATTTGGAAGGCCTACTTGATTGAGTCCTTGTGACAAGGTCTTCGAGGGTTTTTTACTCTTAGAATGACTCAAATAAATTTTTGAAACATGCCCAAATGGGTCTTCAATACATGACATTGACTTTATGACTTAATGACCAAACCTAATGTCTCATAATGGGAGTTTCATCCATAAAATAAAATTCCTTTAGCATGAAACCCATGTCTCAAGCACAAAATAATATTTTTTTTTTCTTTACATTAATTGCATAAAATCATGATTACACTGTCATTATGAATATCGAACCTAGTTACATATTTCAACACTCCCTCTTAACTAGGGAGGTATTCATAATTCATACAGGGTACTTGGACATTATGAATCTGAGAAATTCTCATAATAAAAGTCAAATTGGTAACCCATTTGTTTAGAATCATATCATCCAACATTGTCACATAACAAGGCCTTGACTAACTGCCCTATCTCTCCATAATATTAGAGAAAAACTCTAGTGAGACCAATGATTTATAGACACCTTCATCATTATCTCTCTTGGAACATAACCCACCTAGGTTCTCTCAGAGTATGTTCCACCAGGACTATTCTTATCTTGTATTCCTAGTCATCAAATAATATCAGTCCTCTACAACTACTTTTATCTTGGATGTGCTAACACATCCTCAAAGAGTATGGGATGCCATATTCTTACTCAATCCCCCATTCTATCTTCCCAAGTAAAGACACGAATGATGTGTCTATCTCTCCCTCTCAACTAGGGAGGATATACCTATTCCATTGAAGGAATGTAACCAAGATCCCTCCTGATTAAGGACTTGACCAAGCTAGCTCTTAACTAGGGACTTTCTTTCAAAAAATCTTTAGGTGAAGATCATGGGACAAACAACTACTTGTAGGACTCCCTCCTTTGATGTCATGAATTTATTCTTCATTATGGAGCCTACATCACTTGGGACTTGTTTAGTCAATTTAGTATGTCTTAAATTGCTACATTAATTATCAATCCAGGAGTCGTAAACTGATGAAGTGTGGCGCACTATATGTGCAAGACAACCTCCTCCTTACTTTTTTTTATTGTTTTCAATTTTTATTTTGTTTTGGGGGTTTTATTTTCGTTTGTCTCCTAATGTGAATAGAAATCCTATTCCTGAGTTTTAAGAATACTTTAGAAGGCAAGTATGGATATAGATTTTAAGACAATTATGTCCTCTATAATGATTTCCAGAGCTTAACACTTCAGAGGATCTCAAAACATACTAGTGATGAAATTAGTACTTAAACAAGAATGGAAATGCGTTGTTATTCAAGTCCAACAATGATGAACTACTGATCATGAAATCACTATCTCTGATGCTCATCTAAATACAGAAAAATAAGTTAAGCTACTGCACTCAAACAAATCAAAAATTGCAAACTAGTAAAAGTAAAATCAATTCACTTCACTTATAGTCCGATAGCTCGCCAAGTAGTCTTTTCAGGGTTAAGTTATGGCTCTGAAGATAACATCAATAACATGAGGAATTGATATCTAAATTACCTACTTGCAAATGAAAATAAAATCAAGTCACTTCACCCATAGTTCGATAGCTCGCCAAGTAGTCTTTTCGAGGTTAAGCTATAGCTTTGGAGATAACGTCAATGATATGAAGAACCTGATATCTAGTTGTAGAAAAATAAAACTAAAATCACATCACATCACTCATAGTCTGATAGCTCGCCAAGTAGTCTTTTCGGGGTTAAGCTATTGCTCTGGAGATAACGTCAATGACATGAAGAATTTGATATCTAAACTAACTAACAAAGCAAATGAATAAGACTGAAATCAAAGCATAACTGGAATTGAAAAGCTAAGAAAAACAAAGTCAGCAAAGAGGCTAATCTCATGTCACTAGTTATTGAAAAAATTGTATGAAAATGCCCGGGCCTAGCCTATCCTGAAACACACTGATCAGTGTTAGCAAACATATACAACGCTTGAAAAATCATTTACAGGAATGAAACATTAATATCATAACTAAAATATGAAATATACACAGGTGAACAACTATGAAATATGTACAATGGAAATAAGGAAACAACACATAAAAAATTCACAGAAATAAAGAAACAAAACCTCAGCCAGCAGGGGCCCTCTGCACGGCCTTGGTTAACATGCTATTAGTCTGGAATTACGCTCACACAGTCATATAAAACAGAGTCTTGTTATATTGCAAAACAGAGGAAGGATCCTCTCGTTACAACAGCAGGACTAGTGTCACGGCACAGTACATGAACTAACAACAAAACTACATCAAAAACTAACTAACTTCATGCGTTTGCAAACACGTTATTTATAAAGGAAATTACATCACAATTTCCCTATGAAACACCCTCAGCAAAGGACACGTAAAAAGACAGCATCTGTGAGCTTAGCATGATGGTTGCCGAGATCATTCAATCTGCCAAAAGGTGGCTGTTGGATTTGCATCGTGGAGGCAGTCTACAGCTGTCAAAATGAAGCCATGGATCTAGGAACGGCCTCAGACCCTTCACGTGTTGAAAACAGAGACTTTTTTGCTGTAGAACTCCTCGTTTGACTACTGTTTGACCAAGGATTTCCTCTACGAATTTAGCTGAACCAATAGGACCTAATCCATGTCCAGATCAATCCTAAACTTACCATGTGCCTCGTTTTGCTTGATGACACCTGTAACCTAGAGATCAACAAAAACAACTGCGGAAAGTCGAGTCAGCTGCGAAAAGTGGTTGCATTCCGTAGCTGATGAACAAAATCTAAGTCAAACAGAAAACACAAAAACATAGTTAGAAAACCACTTAAATGATCTTTTAGAATCAATATGCAATGATCTTTGATAGCTTATGAGGCAGTGGTGAGGGAAAAAGGTCTAGGAAAGTGTGTAGAAGAGATGTAGTTTCAGGGCTCAACATACCCCCACTGTGAAGGTGCTGCATGTCCCCATGCAACCAAAATTGTGACCATCTTCCCTTCAATTCATGTGTTTAGAGACCTCTGCTAACACGTCTAGCCTTCTTTTCTTCTTTCTTGGTACCACTGTCATCCTAGGCTTTCTCATTAGGCACCTGAATTTGAGGTTTATAAGAGCTCTACTCAACCTCCTGCTCTTTTTCTTCAATTTCCTATTTTTCTTCTACCATATCCCAAGATGCAACATGTTTTTGTCGTGAATAATTTTATCCAACCTGCTTTGTTCTTTCAATGTTTCATTTTCTCTTTTCACATGTCTATTCAGGACTTCCAGTTCAAAAACTTCCTATTTTAGTGATTGGATTAGAGCTTCCTGTGCTGTATTAGGCTGGGTAGATGAAGTGCCTAGATCTGTGGCAGTCTTCTCCAATGACTCAATAAAATCATACATTTTTTGCTAGTTTGGATCTATCTCAGGTGTAGCCTTTCTTGGGCTAACCCCAAAATCCGGTTAAGAAGGACTAATCTCAATATCTGGAGGACTGATCTCAATATTTGGTTGAGAAAAAGGATATTGTTGTGGGCTACGGCCATGAGAGATTGCTAGAGACTGTTCTGTCGTTTCCTCTCCTAAGTCAATGAAGTGGGCTCCTTTAGTTTGTACTTTCTTCAGTTTTCTTTTAAGTCTGGAGCTCCTCCTTAGATTCCATGAGCTGGTGTCTCCTTTCTCCACACTCTGTTTTTCTTTCCCTTTCATCTTTGCTGCAGCTGATTGTTCCTTAAGGTAGATGAGTCTTTCAGAGATTATTTGATCCTCTTCTGAGGAAAGTTCTAGGGTTTGATAGGCAGCCTCAATTTTTCTTTTCTCCTTTAGTCTCCCTTGCTTCCTACCCTCATTTCTTTCCTTCTTACTTTCAGACAGCTTCTCTTCCTTACTAGTGTATTTAGCTATGTTAGTAGGAGTGTCCTGAATGTTCATACTTGTTTTCTTTCTCCTACTTTTCTTGGCTGAACTACTTTCAGGTGTCTCAGGTGGGTCCTGAAAGAAGTTTCTAATCAAAAACTGCTCCCAAGTATCTTTTCTCTCCTTCAACTATTTTTCAATCAAAATTTTGACAAGGGCGTGATGGTAAACATGGGGCTCTACGTCATCCAGGTTTTTTTGTACAGTTATGGACATCTTCTTCAGGCTATTCAACAGAAAATAAGGCAAATTGATGGTTTGATTTTCTAGAAAATTCATTAGCAGGCGGGTGTGGTACATGTACATGGACCCAAATCGTCCTTCACATGTAATAAACTTCTGGATTATCAATAATAAACTAGTCCACTTTTCCTCTAGAGCAGAAACAGGGATTCCACATTTGAAGACAGTTATATCCATACCTAGGTTACGCAAAATAATCCTCTAGGCCTTCTCATCAAAAATTTTGTTTTTGAACCACCGTTCCCCCTCCTGTGGAAGTTCCATTGCTATTGCGATAGATGCCTCCGTGACTGAGAATTTAAGATCTCCAACCTCAAATTCCACGCCATTAAAAGACCTTGCAAATGTATTCGTAACTTCTTTGTTGTGACCTCTGAATTTCTGGATAAACTGCAGCCACCGTCCCTTCCTTAATATACTTTTCAATTGTGGATAACCCTCCATGAAGTTAGGCCCGTCCAGCTCAGTTCTTACCAGAAGGCTCATTCCTTCCTTTGCCTTAAAAATACGTCTGTGAGTGATGGACTATCAGTAATGGACTGACAGGGGTGAAACGGTTGTGTTAGCGCGAGATGGAGAAAGACTGTGGAGAAAAACTAGTGGTTGTAAACGGAAAAATAGAGAATAGGTAGTGAGAATGAGTTCACGGAGCGAAGGCTTATGTGAACAGGCTAGAAATGACAAATGCAACTTCAATGGGATAGTATGGGAATGGAGTGAGCCTGACAGAACTTTGAATTAGAAGGCTACGAAATAGACATTAGCATGCTCACAAAATGGCTGCAGAATTTGTGAGGCATGAAAGAGCCGTGATCAAATAGATTACGTTCTCATAATGACCCGGTTCAACAGGTGGAATGTCAAAGTACGTTAGACACGAGTTAAATTCGGAGGCGGATCATGAACCCGTTAAAAATTAATGCAAAGTTCATGGTGGAATAAAGACCATGGAGCGGTTATGAAAGCTATCAAGCCGAATCATTACATATAATGGAGCCGGTGGTTTCATAACTATATAGAATGTGCTTTAAAATGCTATTTGAAATGAACTTTGCTCATACCTTAGAATCTTACCACTTCCGTCCACTGACCTTTGATTGGCTGCTTCCTGTTGGTGCTTTTAGGTGCTTTATATCTTCAAAATATTTTCCTTTGTCATACCTACATTTGGTTTTCATCATTATTTGGCTAACATTTGACTGTGAGTGCTGAATATTAGAGTGTTAGCTACGGAATCAACAATCAGCTGCGGAATCAGTTTTTAGCTGCGGAAACAGGATTCAGATGCGGAAACTGACACAGTGAACATATGACTAAATGGAGATGGATGGAAATGAATGAAGACTGAGTGAATGAAAACTGGTCATAAAAGGGCTTTTATTGGCGGAGTGTGATGATAAAATGGAATAAAATGAAGTGAAGTGAAATGAAATGAAGTGAAGTGGAGTGAAATGAAGTGGAGTGACATGAAACTATGAATGAAATGAGAGGATTTTTTTTTTGGAAAATATAGGGCGTTAGAAGTTTATGATTTTCGCCCTGTATTTTCTGTATAAGACTTCCAATCAGTGATTGGTTTTCAAGCTTATACAAATTTATTTATTTTTATTTATTTATTTTTTTTTAAACAGAAAATGACAAGGACTAGGCTGGTGGAGAAGAAGGATTCTTCTTCACCAGCCTTATTGGAGAATTATCTTGAAAGATTTTGACAAATTCCTCCTTTGAGAGTGGCTTATCATAAACTTTTAATTTGTGACCATTCAAAATAAGAGGAGTTTGATATTCATCAATGGTTTTGATTCTCACCGCTCCATTGCTAAAGGCTTTGTCGATCTCATATGGACCAAGCCAATGAGTCTAAAATTTACCTTTGAAATCTTTGAACTTGGAATCAAATAGCAAAGACAATCTCCTTCTTGAAACTTTTTCTACTTGATGTATTTGTCATGCCACTTAGCTCTTTGATATTGAACTAGATCAGTTCTTAGGATTGCTTCTTGTCTTATCTCATCTAGTTCATTCAACTGCTCCATTCTATGCTTTTAGGCTTCTGATAGATCCATTCCCAATTGAACTGCCATCTTGAAAGTTCTAACTTGGAACTCAATGGGGAGTAGAACTTCTTTCCCATAGACAAGCTCATAGGGAGAATGTCCTGTTGTATTCCTCCATGTAGTTCTATAGGCCCATAAGGCTTCGGGAAGCCTTTTTTCCCAATCTCTTCTGTGTAGATGAACAGTCTTGGTAATGATGCCTTCAATAACTTTGTTTGTAGACTCCACCTGACCATTGGCTTGCGGATGGTAAGGAGTAGATTTTCTGTGCTTGATTTTGTATTCTTCCATCAGCTTCTCCACCAATTTGGATGTGAATTAACCTCCCTGATCTGTCACAATTTCTCTTGGAACACCAAAGCGAGTAAAATATCCTCATAAAGAAAAATAACAACTGAATGCTCAATAGCAAAAAATAATGCTTTGGCTTCTACCCATTTAGTGACATAATCAGTACATACCAATATATACTTTCTTTGTTTCGATGGTGGGTTTATAGGTCCAATGAAGTCTAAAGCCAATTTTTCAAAGGGTTCGATGAGTACCTGTGGTTGTAAAGGCATTTCATTTGAGAGGATAGGTTTCCCTACTCTTTGGCAGCTGTCACACCTTTTGACATATTGTTTTGCATCTTTGAAGAGGGATGGCCAATAATATCCTAAAGAGAGGATTTTATAGGTTATTCTTCTGTCTAAAAAGTGTTCGTCGCATGGTTCATCATGACATTCTTTGAGAATATCATGTATTTCATCTTCCCTAACACATCTTCTGATCACAAAATCTAGCCCTGTTTTAAACAATTCGTTAGAAATCCATGAATATTTTGAACTCTCATAAATAATCTTTCTTCTTTCACCAGGAAATAATTGTGGAGGTAGTTTCCCTGTAACCAAATAGTTAGCTATATCTGCATACCAAGGAGTCTTAGTAGTTACTGCAAATAAATAATCATCAGGAAACTTGACCTCTACAGGAGAATCTTCTTTAGTATTCTGAATCCTAGACAAGAAATCAGCTACTATATTTTTTTTCCCTGGTCTATCTAACATAGTAATATTGAATTCCTGTAAAAGTAGGAGCCACCTTGTAACTCTGCCATTAGTAATGGTTTTGTTCATTAGATATTTAATTGCAGAATGATCAGTATGAATAAAAGTTTCATAGCCTGTTATATAATGTCTAAACTTATTGATTGCATGAACAACAGCTAAGAACTCTTTTTCAGTCACAGTATAGTTCAACTCAGTAGGATTTAAATTTTTACTGGTATAGTAAATGGCATAAGGAACTAAGTCTTTTTGTCCCAATACAGCCCCTAGTGTTGTATCTGAAGCATCTATAGAAATATGGAAAGGAAGTTTCCAATATGGTCCTCTCAAAATAGGTGCTTCAGATATTCTTGTTTTCAAAGTTTCAAATGTTGATTGGCAATCAGGACCCCATTTGAATTCACAGTCTTTTG
>APFE031408067.1:231038-263612 GCA_000404065.3 Pinus taeda
AACCAAGTCCTGGTAGCTATGCCAGCTCTTAGAAAGACTGAGGAGTGCAAGACTCACCATGTCATCATCAGCTGTTGCGATCCCTACACTTCCAAGCTCATCCCTGCATGTGGTGAGCTTGTTCAGATATGTAGAGATCGTGTCGCCCTTTTCACACTTGATCTTCCGAAGCTTGTCTTTCAGTTCCAGCTTCCTCTGATCACTGCTATTCTGATATAGATCTTTCAATTTTTTCCACATTGAAAACAGTGTCTCCTTTCCATGGAGACTCGAGACTATGTGATCTCGAACTCCCTCTAGAAGGATTCTCCTTGCTCTAGCCACACATTTCTTCCATTCAGCCAATTTAGCATCACCAGTCGGCTTGGGGACTTCTTGATCAATGAAGTCCTTTAGACCGTTATCCTCTAGTACTGCTTCCATGCGATCCTTCCAAGCTATATAATTCAAACTGCCATCAAGGGCATATTCGAGTCTTAAACCATTGAACGCCATAGGTGAAATAGAGATGTGATAAGAACTCGATTTCTATATTCAGGAATCACAAACTTCAAACTTCTCCTTCTTGTATATTGTTCTTCTTTGATCACCTTTGCTTCGATACCATGTAGAAATTCCCAATGTAGATCACCTGATAATGCAATAGACTAAAGCAAAATACTTGATCTACTTCTACAAGCAATTTAGCGGAAGCTTAATCGAACATGAGCAACATCAATAAGAACACATATAACTAATATGGAGAAATCAATCACACATAACACAGAAGATATAACCAGGGGAAAGCCTCAGCCTAAAACCACAACTCTATATTATCATACAAGTGGAAATATAGCCAGTATTACAAAAAGAATCAGCTCAAAAGCTATCCTGCTCTCTCTGCAATACCTCTGCTGCTCATAGATAGTCAAAGGCGTCTCTCAAACCTCTTGACCTACCCTCCAAGCCTCCTATTTCTTTGTGCAATTTTTATTTGGGTACAGTGCAACCACTTGTGTGAATTGGCCTCTTCACACACTCACTAACCTCTAATCCAACTACGCAATCCTGAAGGAGATAAATCCTTCTCCATGGATGAGCTTCCTTTATAGGAAGAAAATTCATCTAATTGATAGTACACTATCCCTTCTTTGATCTCAACTAGGTCTTCGTCTGAACTAACATGCATGAGTTATTCATGAGAGAATTTTTAGTTATCTAAAGTGCAACAATTATATGCAAGCATGCATTAACTAATTGAACTCACATTAATTTAAACAAATTGTTCAAATCAATCTAACTGGACTTGACTCAGTTAACTGAGCCAACTAATTACAACTCAAATTAGAACTCATCCTTATCTCTTTAACTGATGGATAAATTCCTCAATTAATAGAGAAACTGTTGCATGTCCTCACATAGACTTCATGTTTGATTTTTCACAACCAATTAACTCATGGTGAATTAATTAATTTATTTTCAAACAACTGCTAAGTTCAAATTCGAATTTTACTTCCTATTTTTAGTCCAGGGACTCACTAAAATAGGAATCCATCCTAAACTGGTAAAAATAGAATGTTATTTTTAGCACTTCTATTTTTCATTCCTTATTGTTCAATCCAGCACTGGTACCAAACTGCTATTTATAGCAGTGTTATTTTTAGCACTTCCATTTTTAGCATTTCTTGTTACTATTTTCAACATCTTCTAATTAAAATTCCAGCAGAGGATCATGATCATCCTCATCCTGCAAATTCTTCTCTTGAATGATGTATGATGAGATTTGTCCTAGATGGTTTTCTTTTTCCCATAAGTATTGTGTATGCTTCTAATGAGGTTACCAAGAGCTCTATCATTCTATAGGTAACTTCCATAAATTTATATTTCACCTATATTTCATGCTTCTCTTAATATGATGTCATGAGCTCTTGCCTTCAATTGAATGCTTTTATTGTGCCACGATGCATCCTATCATGCTTCTAAGTGATTCCTACAATGATAGCTATATTTTACAACAGAAAAAAATTTAAAAATAGAAACTTGAAAAGAACTAGGTGAAGAAGACTATCTCAATCATAGTAGAGATCTTTTACTTCCTCTTTCTTAGATTTCTTCTTTTCAACTTCCTCCACTTCTTTAGTGATATGGGCTTCTTCCCTTCCTCTTTTGTTGTTGTCCTTCTTGAGTTTAGGACAATCTCTTTTGTAGTGCCCATATTCTTGACATCCATAACATTGAACCTTTGTCATATTCTTCTTTCTTTTCGAAGGACCAAATTTTCCAAACTTTCCTTTTCTTTTTGCCATAGTTGCATATGCTTGATTTTTCTCATTTGATCCTACATCATATTTTTCCTTCAACCTAGTTTCTTCAATTTTGCATAGTGACCATAGATCCTTGAATGGAGTAGCTTCCTTCTTCCCATAAATTCTTGATGTAAAGTTACCCCATTCCTCTCGTAGTGCATTAAGTACTACAATAGTCATCTCTTTGCCAAACATTATTTCTCCCAAATCTTTAAGTTGTTCCATTACTTCAGATATATTCATAAAGTATGAGGTTGTTCCTTCTTCTCTTGATATCCTTGTCTTGTATAGTTCTTGTCTTAACAAGACTCCTTCTCCTGCAGTGCTTATGGAAGAAAACTCTACAAGTTTGTCATATATTTCTTTTGATGTTTCAATTTTAGATACATAGGGAATGATGGGATCTTTGATGGATTTTATGATAATCCTTTGAGCCCTTACTTCCCCTTTCATATACCTTGAAATTTCTTGAGCATATTCCTTTGGAGGTTTAGTGATTGAGTCGTTAACATGTTCCATGACCTCAATTTATATGAGGTTCAGATTTGTCCTATTCTTCCATGATAAAAAGTTTGAAGCCCTAACCAACTTGTTGCTTTCCTTGCAAAAATACATTTTGATAGATTCATATGTAGAATAAATGTACTTACTTGCAAAGATGCTCCTTCAACCTACTTTCTTCTTGAATTTTATGATGATAAATATGATATAAAACTTCTTTTTGATGAAGATGGTTTTCTTCAAAAGTGATCCTTGACTCCAAAAAGAGGGAGATCACCTTGAATATTTTGATGATGCCAACAACTCTTCCCTTGCTTCCTTTGGATGAGTAGACTTCGAGATGATTCGATCTTTTATTTGAGTAGAGATAAGATTATTTTGAGGTCTCCTTCCTTGTGATGATGTGTTGAGCGAATATCCCAAGAATGTTTTTAGTGTGGACTTCTTCTTTGATCAATCTAGGGTTTTGACACTTTTCTTCTAGATGGTGATGTAGCCTTTATCTTCTTGGAGATGACATGATATTCTTGATTCTATTATGCCTTTGATGCCTTTCTAGAACTTCGGTCTTTGAGTGCTTGAGAGTCCCTTATTGAGCTACCCTTCCTTGACTTATCACCTTAGCTCTGATACCATGTTGAGAAATCTAGGGCAGAGACAAGAGGTGATTTCTCTAGAAATGATAACTTCTTGTGAACACTTTCTACTTCTTTTGATTAGGTTCTTCTTTACCTTGATTTTTATAGTGTTTTTCTCTATTCTTGGCTTCTCTAAAATTCGTACTCTTTCCACAGTCCTGCGATTCTCGGCTTTCTTGAAAACACTACAATTTCGCATGTGTGAGATGATTGGAGGAGTTTGGTGATGCTTTCCTTCTTTTCTTGACTTGGAGACTTCCCTTTGTGATCTCTGCTAGCAAGAATGCTAGTTTAGTGACCTCTTTCTTGGATTCTTCAAGGATTGATGTGACCTCACCGCATAAACCCTAATTTCTATCACACGTGTGAGGAATATTACCCAAAGACAATACCAAAAATTATTTGTTATTCTTCTCTTTCCCTTTGCTGGATGAGAGACTTCCTTCTATTGTTTCTTGCACTTTTTCTTGGATTTCAGATTCTTTATCGGATGCTCTTCAAGTGAGGCTAAGTCCCCCTTTATATAGTAGTCTTCCCATGAAAATAAGCTAACTTGTGCGAGTGTCTAGGCTGACATCTCCTTCTTGAATGATCTGGAGCTTATTTGTAAGGCCGACTTGATTGAGTACTTGTGACAAGGTCTTGGAGTGTTTTTTACTATAATAATGATTCAAATCAATTCCTTTAACGTGCCTAAATGGGTCTTCAATACATGACATTGAATCAATTGACTTTATTACTTAATAACCAAACCTAATAGCCCAAAATAGGAGCTTCATCTATAAAATACAATTCCTTGAGCATGAAACCCATGTCTCAAGCACAAAATAATTTATTTTTCTTCTTTACAATAATTACATAAAATCATGATTACGTATGTCATTATGAAGACCAAACCTAGTTACATATTTCAACAGTCTCTCTTCAGAATAAGAGTTATAAATGTGGAATTGAATGTTCCAGTACACTACCTTGTTCCTTTGATTCATTCATCACCTTCAATAAATCAAGACCTATCACTTCAAAGAGAAGAGAAAGCTTCAATCGCCCATCCATCAAGCCTTGGACTCTTATCTTTCTGAAGACTAGCTAGTACCTCTTTTAGTTCCTCTATTGTGACTATTTCCTATAGGTTCTCAATGTCCTCCTCCCTAACATAACTCTGAAACAAATGGGATACATGTAAAGTAACCACGATAGAGTTATGTGGATATTCCTTAAAGAGTGATTTAAAATTGTTTTTCCCATCTATGCCAACCCCTCAAATGATGATACTTATCTATCTTCTCGGTACCTCATGCTCCATATTATGTTCCTATGTCTTTCATCTTTTTGCATATGTCTATAAAATTTTGATGTTTTCATCACCGCATTCAATCCATATCGCTCTTATCTTAAGGCGCCAGAATGCTTCTCGTGAAACCAATATATCCCTCCTTTTTTCCAAAGTTAAGAGCTTCCTTAGGTTCTGAACTCGAGAAAACTTCTTCGATGTACTTCGATAGGGCCCTCAATTCCTGCTCAACCTTTAACAAATTTGCTTCCTCTTTCTCTCATTTTGATTTTTCCCAAGCTTTAATATTATCTTTCAAATTTCGAAGATTGAGTTCAAATTGTTTAGCTGGTGGCATACAATTCCTAGCATCAATATGAATCCAATGGGTCTTCACCATATTTAAAAAACCCTCATCTTGAAGTTGGGTGTTACTAATCTTAAAAGGGATTCTTGGTTTCTTGTTGTCACCTTTAAGTTCCAGAAGAATAGGGGAGTGGTTAGATTCACCCCCAGCCTTTGTACACTATTTGAACAAGTTCAACCTATTTAGAAGATTCTCGGATAGCAATAAATGATGTATCCTTTTTGCCACTATGTCTTCACCAGTCCAATGATTCCTCTTGGTAGGTTTTATCTTCACAGGTTCAAAGTCTATGAGTCTCCTTACAACCAGTTGATGGAGGAAATAACTTGATAGAGGGTCCAAGACAACTCCGAGCCCCCAAGACTTAAAGTTGCCCAAGGAAAACGTTTTAAGTCCCCTCCCATGATAAGGTTGCCCTTGTGTAACAGAGAGGTCGCAAATAGGGAATACAAGAAAGTTTTATGATCTTTATTGGGTCCATACAAGTTTAACAAGGTAAAATAGAGATTCAAATCAATCGCATGAAACTCTAGCCCTAGACTTGATTTGATGCTCCAAAAATTTAAAGGTTTAATACATTGAGAATGTCAGCCTAAAGCTAGGCCTCCATATCTCCCTTAGGAATCAATTATTATGAGCTTCCAAGAACCAAATAAGGTTTCAAGAAGATTGATTACACCCTCATGACCTCCCAGGGTTTCCTAAAGAAGAATTAAGTTTGGATTGTGTTTCGAGATCAAACATTTTAATGCAAGTTTTATGGAGGAACTTGCAAATCCTCTACAAATAAAAGAGAGGGCTTTCATGATACCACCTCCCATGGATAACCACTACTCTAAGTTCCCCATCTATAGACTGTTGTCTCCCAACTACCAGTTCGTAATGAGACTATTCTTTATATTTTAACATATTAGATTTTCTACCCCTTCCCCTTTTTCCGTCGGTAATGGGTTCAACCATCCCCAAACTGTAACAACCCTAGTTAAAAATCCATGTAATAAAGTTTTAAAAGGAAAAATAATAACATGTACACAACACCACCTACACAACGTGTACACAATGCCACATGTACACCGCACCACCTGTATAACGTTTACACAATACCACATGTACATGGCACCACATGCACGAAATGTACACGACACCACATGTACACACCACCACATGCACGACATGTACACAACAGCACTTGCACACAGTACCACATGTACAACATGTACACGACAACACATGCACACATCACCACATGTACAATCATGCACACAACACCATATGTACATAGCACCACATGTAAAACATGCACACAACACCATATGTACATAGCACTGCATCTACTTGTACATAGAACCATATGTACACAACACTTCATATACAACATGCGCACAACACCGTATGCTCACAACACCGCATATCCATCATGCACACAATACAATATGTACACATTACCGCATATCCAACATGTACATAGCACCATCTATACCCAACACTACATATTCAATATACACACAACACCATATATACAACATGCACTCGACACCAAAGGTACAATCACTGAATATACAATATGCTCAACATATACAAAACAGTAGTACTGCACATCCAAAACCAGAATGTCTCTACCAAGAAACCTTGCTTCTAGTGTCTCTCTGCCATCCATGCTTATCCCATCATGCCACAGATCACACTACTTTCATTCAGCTAATGTATCCATCTGAGTTACCTTTCATAACATAAACATAGGCATAATACAAGAATATAATATCAATTCATATCCACATGATCTGACCTCGTAGATTTTTCATGACTATTCTCCTCATAAACCAGGAACCTCTTCATTTCCATTCACTTGCTTAAGCAATCATTCCTCCACAAGAAGGATCCTTGACAACCTTGTTAGACAATAACATAGATACATAGATACATACATATATATAATCATTAGCATAAAAAAGTAATGATCTTGTTAGACAACGACATACATACATATAAACTTTCGCAAAAACAATCATGATCCATGACAACCCTGTCAGACATGACATACATGTATACATACATAGACATCCGCATAATCATAATTACCAGATATCATAAGATCAAGGTTAAGAGAACTACCATTATCCATGCACAACATGCACCACATTGAGAACAACAATTCCAAACTTAGCCAAGGCATCTGACGCCTCAAATCCATTTAATTTACCTTTCACATGATTGTTCTGCTACTGTCCATTTACACCATTGGACCTAACCAATCCAACTAGTTGTCATACTCTTGCCTTCATCTGCCCTTATACATGCACTGAGCTTCATCGAGGCCTTATATTACATGTTCGGTTTCATCCATCTCTTCCCAAAGTCCATTAACTTCCCTCTTTCCCAACCAATTCCCAAGACCCTCAAACATAAAAAGGAAAGAACAAGAAACAAACAAGAAGAAAACCATGAAATACCAATAGCAATACAACACCACAAACAAAGTGGCAAGGCCTTGCACCAAACGCAATCAAAACCCATCAATCAAGCTCAAACAAATCACAAAATACAAAAAGCACAAGACTAGCAACAAACATTGTGAGTCAATCCCCATGTTTCCCAATGCTTCCAAGGGAAAGCTCAACTTGAGCCTACTTCAAGATTTCATGGCAGTATCTTTTGCCATGAAATCCCTATATACTACTTCCAAAAACACATAACTGTCAGTGTAAATAAATATAGAAATATACTAGCTATCATACATTGCTGTGCCAAGCATGTTACCTTGTGACTGAACACATCCTTGCCATCTCTCAAGGGACTCTAATTCCATTAACAGATCTAGCTTTAACTAGACACCAACTGTTATATCCATCTAATACATGCCCTTGAATATAGCACATATCCACATAATATTAGACAAAATCTAGGTTAAGAAGACTTCCTATATGCAAAGCACTCATTCATTTGGAATTGTGGTTCCAAACATAACCCAAGAAATCCTCACCCAATTCCTTCCTTTTACATTTTACCTTGTTCCAATCGAGTCTTACTATGTATTGTCACATCACCCAACTGTTAGTTATATAAAAACATCAACTATTACCTTGTCATGCTAATACCAGGCATGTTTCCCTGCAACTCCTCACACATGTCAATCTCATGTTCCAAAAATCAAGACATCATGTATATTAATTGCAAATCAACCTTTACCAAGTCTAACGACTAGGTAATAATCAACTAACAGTCATAAGACATAATGCTACAACTGTCACCTACTTACACTTAAGTACATATCAGTTATCTAAACACATATGTAGTAGTACAACCATATTAAAACAAGAGCATTCCTTCATTCAATCTTATAGACACAAACTCATATCATGCAATTAATCAACCATCCAAACAAACTATAAATGTACCATGTTAGATAAATCAACTAGACGAAATAATAGACACTGAACACTCAAACACCAAATAGACAACATAATCGAACATTCAAGCACCAAGTAAATGACATAAGGAAACTCATACATTATCTCAGGGGAGGCTATCTTGTCTTCACAATCAATCTTGATTATCACGATATAACTACACAACATATCAATTCAAACATAAATAAGGTCATGATATCCATGACAATAACTAACTAACATGTTCACGTCATAAACTCATAAATAATTGTCATTCATGCATAGTCAGTCTAGATTAGTATAACAACATATCACAAATATGTCAACTCATACCTGAATATCATAACCATAACCCTCTGCCTAGGCCAAACCCGATTAGCATGATACAAATAACATCAATATCTTAAATGAAATAACCCTAATCATAAAGCTAACTATTATATAACAACAACAAGTTAACATATAACATACTCATCAGCAACATATAACATAATCATCAAGTTAACTAACATAAAAAAAAAAAAAAACAATATTGCATATAACAACAAGTTACTATCATTCATAATTGTTCGACACGTGCATATGACCACACTGATTCACTAGCATCTACCATGCATGTAACCACAACAACAATAAAATGGAAAACATGTATATAACCCTAATGCATATAACAATCCATTAACTAACATACCTACATGCAAAACATACTATATATGTATGATGATCTGCTCTTACCCCAAAGCTTAGTGTCGAACCTCACTCTGATGGTCTGCATCTCCTGCTCTATCTCATCCAACACATTAGAAATATAACAACCAATAGCATCATGATGACTTAAAATGCATACAATGACCTCATGCACGACAACCATGCCCATAATAATGCAATCATAACAAAATATAGACACTAACATGAATAAAAAATGCATATACAACTGACATGCATTCATGAAAAACACATCCCAACAACAACATCATCATTTTCTACATGATAACACAACTGTAACAATGACCACCATCATGCATACATAACGAGCACATATACAACCTTCATGCATGCATTGCAATCCACATTATGCCCATCCAGTCCATGTGTTGAACCTTGCTCTAATACCCCTTTGTAACACCCTCCTCCCTTATCTACCCAAGTAACTGGCCAACAGGGGTAAAAATGTAACAAAGGGTTACTATGAAATAATAGTTAAAGAAGTGGAATGGATGGAACAGAGATAAATTAAACTTCTACACTTGCAACAGAACCCCTTCAAGCCATCCAACCCATCCAAGTGACCAGCCCTTGAGACAAACTGAAATTTTTATGCATTAAAACATTAGTCACTCCCTTGACATGGGCATGCATGCGACTAGGACCCTCCAGTCACTCCCACAACAAGGCATGCGTACAACTGGGGACTTTTCTCGGTAGTTTTGTGCCAGCGACTCTGAATTCTGTGTGACTTTTTCAGGGCCAAGACTCAAGCCACTTCCCATAACTCCATCAAACATCCAAAAATGAAAGGTAACATCAAAGCAATAATACAAATGCAAACACTTGAACAAGGACTTGATTGGACCCCTACTAGCCATGAAAGTCATTTATGCATTCTATGGGTTTAAACAACATATCTAAGCATATGGGTCTCATACTTATGTAAGAATCACCAATAAGCATTGATGCCTTATCACAATAACTGGATTATCATCTATTAAGCCATATATTCATTGTACGTTCAGTGATTAACCAAAATAGGATGAGAGCCATACATAATTATTGTCATAAAACTCATTCATAACCAACATATAACCAACAGAAATATCAAAGATATAAAAACCATATAAGCCACATATAAACAAGTATATTTACCCATGAAATACCAAGGAGAAAGAGAGCTCTTATTGATGAATGCAAAGGCCAACTAGGTTTGAGACCTCCACGTTCCACCCAACCATAGACTGGTTGAACTAAGTCTCTCTTTATCCAATCACCCCCGTGCCATATTCCAAGCATGAATGTGGGTTCTCATAGAAAAAATCCATCAAAATCAAACCAGGGCTTCCAGATGCCAAACCACCTCAACCCTCAACTAATGATTCCCCCTCACAGTCAAACATCACTAACCATGACCAAATTGGTCTTTACCCAAGTTGTCCAGGGCTCCAGAATTTTTTTTCCAACCAAGGCTCCAGGACTAGTAACTCAACCCACAACAACTCTCGGGCTCCATAGTGTTTTTCCAACCAAGGCTCGATGACTAGTAAGTCAATCCACCAAGGACTCTAGAGAATTTGTCCAACCAAGGCTTCAAGATTAATAACTAAACCCAAATTGTTACAAGACTCTAGAGCATTTGTCCAACCAAGGCTCCAGGAACTAATAACTCAACCCACAGCCAAAGGAACATGAGAACCAACCAGAAAGCAAAAGGGAAAGAATCTCAAAACATCATGGTTATCCAGGAAATGGAATGGCTGGGAAAAGCCACTGTAAGTCCAATCTATCCTACGTGCCAATGAAAAATCATAACCAAGAAACCACATGCACGTGGCATGCATGCCAAAACTAGCAAGGAAACCATACATTCAACTTGATACCTGAAAAGAAATTCAGTTGTAGCTATTGATCTTGTTGTCCTCTTGCACTCTCTTGTTTTTCCTTTGCCTTCTTTCTCCAAATCCCAAGTATGCCACACTCCTCCAAGAGTGTTCTAAGAAACTCTAAGTGTCCAAGGGTATGAGAGAGAGAATAGAAGAGAGCTCCACCATAGAAATAACAAAAGGTTACCAACTGATCCTCAGAAGCCTTTTATCAATGAAGCCCCTATTTTCTTAATTTTCCATTATTTTCCTTCATTTTCTTCCTCACATGCAACCTGTGACCTTTCACCTACCTTTTATTCTTTTTTCCACCATTTTCATAAATAGAATCCCAATTAATGTCTCTTTCCTTTCCAAATATTTTGCCTTCGCCTTTGCCAATTTCCTTAGCCATAATAAACCGAAATACACACCCACTAGGATGTTTTTCCCACCATTCAGCTTGGAATACATACCCCATGACCATGGTCTTATATTTTTTACATGAATTTATAACCAGGGTTGTTACAGAACCCTCCCCCTTGGGGGAACATCGTCCTCAGTGTTCAATGACACCTACAACCAACAAGATAGTTGAAAGCAAAACATACTTCCCATGTAGCTTTATAACACAACTCATTGCAGTATTTCCAATGACCACTACTGAAAACATGATAAGCATACTACTTACTGAAGCTTTAAAACATATCTCATTACGGTATTTACAATAAAAACCACATATACTCATGCACATTTGCTTCAACCAACAAATAATCATACTATCTATGGAGCTTTAGAAATCCAACTCGATACAATATTTATAACAATATACACATATGCACATTTTTCCTAACTAGAAATAAAGGATATGATGCCAACATCAGCAACAAGGGAATCCCAAGGATCACACCTCCACCCTCATAGTAGTACCAAGATTAACCTCCTTCCGAAGAAGTCCAAAATCCACTACCAAAGTCAAAGTCTGCATCTAATGTCCATCGCTACAATCCTACGCTATCGTACCCTCATTGAATAGTTATCAGCTCATTGTTCCAGAGCACACTCCCAATGTGCATCTGATTCCATCTAGAAATGATAATGACCAAAACAAATCCAGTCCCCAACCTTCCCTTCTTTGCTACACAACCCCTCAAGAAATCCGATCATCCCCTTCCATGCAGTTACACACCTTCCATGGTCCGTGGGCATCCCCTTCTCTACTACACAATCCCTCGGACAACCCCTCCCTTGGCAAGGCTTCCTCATATCAGAATGACAAATAACCAAGCCATATACCTACCTCAAACCATCATATCGGTCATATCATACTTGTGGAAATCAATGGACACTATTGGGTACTAGTGACCCACAATGGCCCTACTCCTAAAGTGCTTTACCAACATACTGTTGCCTGTTTCAATTCCTTTTTGTTGTTGCTGCTAATTCTTGCAATCAATTCCAATCACCCAACCAGGAATTTCAATGTTACCTGTACCAAGCACATAATTCCTATTAGACTCAAAACGAATTGGAATAAACTAAAATCATACTTCATTGGTAGCTTGTCAACAAGGTATACTTGCAATCCTATTCACTTCATGTCACAACAAGTCAACTAGTCATTTGATCAAATCACCGTGTATAAACATATCACATCCGGTTAGCTCAAACGTAAGCATCATAAATCATAATCATAGATCACATGTAACCATCATAAACCATAATCATAGATCAACTGCATAATTAAAACTAAGATAAAATATTGATACTTATCTTTCAATCGCTCTTTACTTTTGCCTTTGTTATTCATTTAAACACACTAGATCAGTGGCCACACCTAGCAAACACCCAATGCCTTTGCTTCTCTTCAATCATGTACACATATACACAGTGTGCATCACAACAAATACATCCACACACAACATACAACACCACACAATACATACACCCAAACCCAACACACAACACAACACATACACCTACACCTGGTGTACAACAAAACACATACACCTACATCTGGTGTAAAACACAATATATACATCTACACCCAGTGTACAACACAACACATACACCTACATCTGGTGTACAACACAATCCATATACGTACACAGAGTACAACACAATGAATACACATATCACGATACCATGACTGCACAATGCACATACATAGTACCACATTCCCACAACACAACATGTACGACATGCACACAATAGTACATGTATACCAATACCACATGTACAACATGTACACAGTACCATTTGTACACAACACCACCTACACAACGTGTACACAACATCACATGTTCATAACAACACCTACACAATGTGTACACAACACCACATGTAAACCGCACCACCTGTACAATGTGTACACAATACCACATGTACACACCACCACATACACGACATGGATACGACACCAGATGTACACAACACCACTTGCACATAGTACCACATGTAAAACAAGTACACGACACCACATGCACACAACACCACATGTATAATCATGCACACAACACCATATGTACATAGCACCACATGTACAACATGCACACGAAACCATATGTACATAGCACTACATATACAACATGTACATAACACCATTTGTACACAACACCACATATCCAACATGTGCACAACACTGCATATCCATCATGCGCACAATACAATATGTACACATCACCGCATATCCAACATGTACATAACACCATCTATACCCATTACTGCATATACAATATACACACAACACCATATATACAACAGAGCACTCAACACCATAGGTACAATCACTGAATATACAATATGCACAACATATACACAACAATAGCATTGCACATCCAAAACTACACTATCTCTACCAAGCAACCTTGGTTCTAGTGTTTCTTTGTCATCCATGCTTGTCCCATCATACCACAGATAACACTACTTTCATTCAACTGATGTATCCCTCAAAGTTACCCGCCATAACATAAACATATGTATAATACAAGTATACAATATCAATTTATATCCACGATACTGACCTTGTAGATTTGTCACAACTACTCTTCCTCATAAACCAGGAACCTCTTCATGCCATTCACCTGCTTAAGCAATCATTCCTCCATAAGGATGATCCCTGAAAAACTCCGTCAAACATTGACAAAGATGTATACATACATAAATGTATATAATCACTAGCATAAAACAATCATGATCTTGTTAGACAACAACATACATACATACATATATACATAAAAACATTAGCATAAAAACAATGATGATCCATGATGACCCTGTCAGACACGACATACATGTATACATACATAAACATAAACATAATCATAATTACCAGTTATCATAAGGTCAAGGTTAAGAGAACTGCCTTTATCCATGCACAACATGCACCACATTGAAAACAACAATTCCCAACTTAGCCAAGGCATCTAACGCCTCAAATCCATTTAATTTACCTTTCTCATGATTGTCCTGCCACTGCCCATTTACACCAATGGACCCAACCAATCCAATTGGTTGTCATACTCTTGCCTTCAACTGACATTATACATGCTTTGAGCTTCATCGAGGTCGTAGATTAGATGTTGGGTTTCATCCAGCTCTTCCCGAACTCCATTAACTTTCCTCTTTCTTGACCAATTTCCAAGACCCTCAAACATAAAAGGAAAGAACAAGAAGCAAACCATGGAAGACCAATAGTAATATGACACCACAAAAAAAGTGGCAAGACCTTGCACCAGACGCAATCAAAACACATAAATAAAGCTCAAACAAATCACAAAATACCAAAAGCACAAGACTAGCGACAAACATTGTGACTCAATCCCCATGGTTCCCAATGTTTCCAGGGGAAATTTCAACCTGGGCCTCCTTCAAGATTTCATAGCAGACTCTTTTTCCATGCAATCCCTGCATCATGCTGCCAAAAACACATAACTATCAGTGTATAAATAAATATAACAATATACTAACTATCTTACCTTGTTGTGTCAAGCATGTTTCCCTGCAACTAAACACATCCACACATCTGTCAAGGGACTCCAATTCCCTTAACATTTTTATATATAACTAGACCCCAGTTGTTATACCTGTCAAATACATGTCCATGAGTATAACACATATCCACATAACATCAGACAAAATCAAGGTTAAAAAGACTTCATGTATGCAAGGCACTCATTCATTTGGAATTGTGGTTCCAAACATAACCCAAAGAAATTCTCACGCAATTCCTCCCTTTTACCTTTTACCTTGTTGTAATCGAGTCTTACTATGTACTATCACGTCACCCAACTATTAGTTATATAAAAACATCAACTATTACCTTGTCATGCTAATACCAAGCATGTTGCCCTGCAACTGCTCACACGTGACAGTCTCACGTTCCAAAGATCAAGACATCATGTATATTAATTTTAAATCAACCTTTACCAAGTCTAAAAACCAAGTCATAATCAACTAACAATCATAAGACATAATACTACAACTATCACCTACTTACACTCAAGTACATATCAGTTATCTCAACACATATGTATTAGTACAACTATCTTAAAACAAGATCATTCCTTCATGCAATCTTATAGACGCAAACTCATATCATGCAATTAATCAAACATTCAAACAAACTATAAATGTACCATGTTAGATAAATCAACTACATGAAATAATAGACACCAAACACTCAAACACCAAATAGACAACATAATCAAACATTTAAGCACCAAGTAGACAACATAAGGAAACTCATATATTATCTCATGGGAGGCTATCTTGTCTGCACAATGAATCTAAATTAGCACGATATAACTTCACAACATATCAACTCAAACATAAATAAGGCCATGATATCCATGACAGTAACTAGATAACATGTTCACATCATAAACTCATAAAAAATTATCATTCATGCATAACAATCACATATTCACAATCATTCTATACTATTATAACAAAATATCACAAATATGTTGGCTCATACCTAGATATCGTAACCATAACCCTAGGCATAGGTCAAATGAAATTAGCACGATACAGATAACATCAATATCTTAAATAAAATAACCCTAGTCATCAAGTTAACTATTATATAACAACAACAATTTATTATAACATACTCATGAACAACATATAACATAATCATCAAGTTAATTAACAAAAAACAACAACAACAATGCATATAACAACAAGTTACTATCATTCATGACTATTCAACACGTGCATATGACCACATTGAATCACTAGCATCTACCATTCATGTAACCACAACAACAATAAAATGACAAACATTTATATAGCCCTAATGCATATAACAATCCATTAACTAACATACCTGCATGCCAAACATACAATACTTGTATGATGATCTGCTCTTACCCCGAAGTCTAGTGTTGCAACATCACTTTGATGGTTTTCATCTCTTGCTCTATCTTAGCCAATACATTAGCATCATAACAACCAATAGCATCATGATGACCTAAAATGCATACAATGACCTCATGCATGACAACCATGCCCATAATAATGCATGCATAACAACATATATATACTGACATGAATAACAAATGCATATACAACCAATATGCATTCATGACAAACACATCCCAACAAAAACAACATCTTCTACATGAAAACACAACTATAACAATTACTACCACCATGCATACATAACAAGCACATATACAAACTTCATGCATGCATGACAATCCACATTCCGCCCATCCAGTGTAGGTGTTGAACCATGCTCTGATACCACTATGTAACACCCTCATCCCACATCTACTCAAGTAACCCGCCAACTGGGGTAAACATGTGATGAAGGGTTAGTATGATATGATTCAACTCCCTATGTAACAGTTAAAGAAGTGGAACCAACGAAACACAAACAACTTGACCTTCTACACCTGTAACAAAACCCCCAAGAGCCATCCAACCCATCCAGGTGACCAACCCTTAAGACAAACTAACATTTTGCTGCATTAAAGCCTTAGTCGCTCCCTTAACATGGGCATGGATGCGATTGGGACCCTCCAATTGCTTCCACAACAAGGCATGTGTGTGACTAGGAACTTTTCCAAGTAGTTCTGTGTTAGGTCTCTAGATTTTGTCCCACTTTTTAAGGGCCAAGACTCAGGCCACTACCCAGAACTCCTTGAAACTTCCAAAAATGAAAGGTAACATCAAAAAAATAATACAAATGCAAATAATTGAACAAGGACTTGACTGGACCCCTACTAGCCATGGCAGTCATTTCTTCAAACATGTCACAAATATGCATTCTACATGTTTAAACAACAAATATGAGAATAGGGGTCTCATACTTATCTGAGAATCACCAAGAATCATTGATGCCTTATCACAATAACTACATTACCGTATATTAGGCCATATATTCATTGTACATTCAATGATTAACCAAAACATGATGAGAGCCATACATTATTTATGTCATAAAACTCATTCATAACCATCATATAACCAACAAAAGTATCAAGGATATAACAACCATATAATTCACATATAAAAAATTATATTTACCCATGAAATACTAGGGAGAAAGAGAGCTCTTATTGATGAATACAAAGGCTAACCAGGTTTGACACTCCCACGTTCTACCTAACCATAGATTAGTTGAGCCAAGTCTCTCTTCAGCCAATCACCCCCATGCCATATTCCAAGCATGAATGTGGGTTCTCATAGAAAAAATCCATCCAAATCAAACTAGGGCTTCCATAGGCCAAACCACCTCAACCCTCAACTAGTGATTCCACCTCACAGTCATACATCACTAACCATCACCACATTGGTCTCTACTCAATTGTTAATGGCTCTAGATCATTTGTTCCAACCAAGGCTATAGGACTAGTAACTCAACCCACAACTGCTGCCACGCTCCATAGTGTTTATCCAACCAAGGTTCTAAGACTACTAACTCAATGCACCAAAGGCTCCAGAGCATTTTTCCAACCAAGGCTCCAAGACTAAAAACTCAACCCAAGTTGTTACAGGGCTCCAGAGTGTTTGTCCAACCAAGGCTCTAGGAACTAATAACTCCCACATCCAAAGGAACATGAGAACCAACCAGAAAGAAAAAGGGAAAGATTCCCATAACACCATGGCTATCCAGGAAGTGGAAAGGCTAGGAAAAACCATTGTCAATCTAGGAAATCCTCCATGCCAATGACAACTCATAACCAAAAAACCACATGCATGTGTCATGCATGCCAAAACTAGCAAGGAAACCATACATGCAACTTGATACCTGAAAACAAATCCAACTGTAGATGTTTATTCCACTCTCCTCTTGCACTCTCTTTATTTTCCTTTACCTTCTTGCTCAAAATCCCAAGTATGCCACACTCCTCTAAGAGTATTCCAAGAAACTCTAAGTGTCCAATAGTATGAGAGAGAGAATAGAAGAGAGCTCCACCATAGAACTGACAAAAGGTTACCAACTAATCCTCAGAAGCCTTTTTATCAATGAGGCCTCTCTTATTTTCCTTCATTTTCCTCCTCACATGAAACTTGTAACCTTTCACCTACCTTTCTCCTATTTTCCATCATTTTCATAAATAAAATGTCAATTAATGCCTCTTTCCTTTCCAAAGCTTTTGCCTTCGCCTTTGCCAAATTTTTTAGCCATAATAAATCGAAATGAACACCCACTAGGATGTTTTGTCCACTATTCAACTTGGAATACATGTCCCATGACCATGGTCTTATATTTTTTACATGAATTTGTAACCTGGGTTGTTACAAACCCTCCCCCTTCGGGGAACACTATCCTCGATGTTCAATGACACATAGAACCAACAAGACTGCTGAAAGAAAAACATACTGCCCATGGAGATTTATAACACAACTCGTTGTAGTATTTACAATGACATTTCTAAAAACATTACAAGCATACCACTTACTAGAGCTTTTAAACATAGCTCATTATGATATTTACAATAATGAGCACATATACTCATGCACATTTTCTTCCACCAACAAATAACCATATTGTCTATGGATCTTTATAAATCCATCTTGATATAGTATTTACAATAATATACACTTATGCACATTTGCTCAATCAACAAATAAAGTATATGATGCCTACATCAATAACAGTGGAATCTAGAGGCTCACACCTCCACCCTCAAATTAGTAACATGATTCAACTCTTTCCCAAGAAGTGCAAAATCCACTGCCAAAGTCAAAGTCTACATCCAATGTCCAGCGATACAAGCCTACGCTACTGTACCCTCAGTGAACAGTTATCGACTCATTTTTCCAGGGCACACTCCCAATGTGCATTTGATTCCATATGGCAATGCTAATGACCAAAACAAATCCATTCCTCGACCTTCCCTTCTCTTCTACACAGTCACTTGGGCAATCCAGTCATCCCCTTCTGTAAAGTTACACACCTTCCATGTTTTGCAGACATCCCCTTCTCTGCTACACAGCCCCTCGGGCGACCCCTCCCTTGGCAAGGCTTCCTCGCATCGGAATGTAAAATAACCAAGGCATATACCTGCCTCACACCATCATACTGATCATATCATGCTCATGGAAATAAATGGACACTAGTGGGTACCAGTGTCCCACACTGGCCCTACTCCTGAAGTTTTTTACCAGCATAATGTTGCCTATTTCAATTCCTTTTTGATGGTGCTACTAATTCTTGTATTAAGTTCCAATCAGCCAACCGAGCATTTCCATGTTCCCTGTACCAAGCACGCAATTCCCATTAGACTCAAAACAAATTGAAATAAACTCAAACCATACCTCATTGGTAGCTTCTCAATAATGTACACTTGCAATCTTGTTCACTTCCTATAACAACAAGTCAACTAGTTGTTTGATCAAGTCACCATGTATAAACATATCACATCTGATTAGCTCAAACGTAACCATCATAAATCATAAACATAGATCACATGTAACCATTATAAACCATAATCATAAATCACGTGCATAATTGAAACTGAAATAAAATGTCGATACTTATCCTTCAAGCGACCCTTACTTCTGCCTTTGTTCTTTCTGTATACACACCAGATCGTTTGCCACACACAGCAAGCACCCAATGCCTTTGCTTCTCTTCAATCATGTACACATACACATAGTGTGCATCACAAGACATACATCCACATACAACGTATAACATCACACAATACATACACCCATACCCGACACACAACACAACACATAAACCTACACCTGGTGTCAACACAACACATACACGTACATCCGATGTACAACACAACACATACACCTACATCCAATGTACAACACAACACATACACCTACATCCAGTGTACACCACAATACATGTACATACACAAAGTACAACACAATGAATACACAAGTCGCGATACCACGCCTGCACAATGCACATACATAGTATTGCAGGCCTGCAACACAACATGTACGACATGCACACAATAACACATGCACACAAGTACCACATGTACAATATGTACACAGTACCACCTGTAAACGTCACCACTTGTACAACACGTACACAACATCACATGCACACGGAACCATCTATACAACGCGTACACAATACCACATGTACACATCACCACATGCATGACATGTGCATGACACCACATGTACACAGCACCACATGCACGACAACACATGTACACAACAACACATGCATAATATGCACACAACACCACCTGCACACAGCACCACATGCACGACAACACGTACACAACACCACATGCACGATATGCACACAACACCACCTGCACACAGTACCATATGTATAATCATTCACACAACACCATATCGACATAGCACCACATTTATAACATGCACACAACACCATATGTACATAGCATTGCATATACAACATGTACATAGCACCATATGTACACAACACCAAAATATCCAACATTTGCACAACACCAAATATCCAACATTTGCACAACACCGTATGCTCACAACATTGCATATCCATCATGCGCACAATACAATGTGTACACAACACCACATATCAACCATGTACATAGCACCATCTATACCCAGCACGGCCTATGCAATATACACACAAAATTGTATATACAACAAGCACTCAACACCATAGGTGCAATCATTGAATATACAATATGCACAACATATACACAATAGTAGAATTTCATATCCAAAACCACATCGTCTCTACCAAGAAACCTTGCTTCTAGTGTCTCTCTGCCATCCACACTTATCCCAGCATGCCACAGATCACATTGCTTTCATTTAGTTGATGTATCCCTCAGAGTTACCTATCATAACATAAACATAGGTATAATACAAGCATCAATATCAATTCATATCCACATGATATTGACCTCGTAGATTTGTCATGACTACTTTTCCTCATAAATCAAGGACCTCTTCGTGCCATTCACATGCTTAAGCAATCATTCCTCCACAAGAATGATCCCTGACAACCCTGTCAAACAGTGACATAGATACATAGGTACATACATATATATAATCATTAGCATAAAACAATTGTGATATTTTTAGACAATGACATACATACATACATATATACATTAGCATAAAGATGATCATGATCCATCATGACCCTATCAAACACGACATACATGTATACATGCATAGACATTAACATAATCATAACTACCATATATCATAAATTCAAGGTTAAGAGAACTCCCTTTATCCATGCAAAACATGCACCACATTGATAACAATAGTTCCCAACTTAACCCAGGCATCTGATGCCTCAAATCCATTTAATTTAGTTTTTTCATGATTGTCCAACCATTGTTCATTTACCCCAATGGACCAAACCAATCCAACTAGTTGTCATACTCTTGCCTTCATCTGCCCTTTTACATGCACCAAGATTCATCAAGGTCTTACATTACATGTTGGGTTTCACCTAGCTCTTCCCGAACTCCATTAAATTCCCTCTTTCCCAACCGATTCCCAATACCTCAAACATAAAAGGCAAGAACAAGAAACAAAAGAAGAAGCAAACCATGAAATATCAATAACAATACAACACCATACATAAATTGGCAATAACTTGCACTAGATGCAATAAAAAACCATAAATCAAGCTCCAACAAATCAAAAAATACCAAAAGCACAAGACTAACAACAAATATGGTGACTCAATCCCCATGGTTCCCAATGCTTCCAAGGAAATCTCAACTGAGCCTTCTTCAAGATTTCATGGAAGTCTCTTTTTCCATGCAATCCCTACATCATACTGTCAAAAACACATAATTGATAGTGTATAAATAAATATAACAATATACTAGTTATCTTACCTTGTTGTGCCAACCACGATGCCTTTCAACTAAACACATCCACGCCTTCTCTCAAGGGACTCCAATTCCCTTAACACATCTAACTATAACTAGACACCAGTAGTTATACCTTTCAAATACATGTCCATGAATATAACACATATCCACATAATATCAGACAAAATCTAGGTTAAGAAGATTTCATGTATGCAAAGCACTCATTCATTTGGAATTGTGTTTCCAAACATAACCCAAAGAAATTCTCACCCAATTCCTTCCTTTTACCTTTTACCTTGTTGTAATTGAGTCTTACTATGTACTATCACATCACCCAACTGTTAGTTATATAAAAACATCAACTATTACCTTGTCATACTAATACCAAGCATGTTGCTCTGCAACTGCTCACACATGTCACTCTCACATTCCAAAGATCAAGACATCATGTATATTAATTTGAAATCAACCTTTACCAATTCTAACAACCAGGTCATAATCAACTAACAGTCATAAGACATAATGCTACAACTATCACCTACTTACACTCAAGTACATATCAGTTATCTCAACACATATTTATTAGTACAACCATCTTAAAACCATATCACTCCTTCATGCAATCTTATAGACGCAAACTCATATCATGAAATTAATCAAACATTCAAACAAACTATAAACATGCCATGTTAGATAAATCAACTAGATGAAATAATAGACACCAAACACTCAAACACCAAATAAACAACACAATAAAACATTCGAGCACCAAGTAGATGACATAAGCAAACTCATACATTATCTCAGGGGAGGCTATCTTGTCTGCATAATCAATCTAGATTAGCACAATATAACTTCACAACATATCAACTCAAACATAAATAAGGTCATGATATCCATGACAGTAACTACGTAACATGTTCACATCATAAACTCATAAACAATTGCCATTCATGCATAATAATCACATATGCACAGTCATTATATATTAGTATAACAAAATATCACAAATATGTCAGCTCATACCTGAATATCATAACCATAACACTTTGCATAGGCCAACCCAAATTAGAATGATACAAATAACATCAATATCTTAAATGCAATAACCCTAATCATTAAGTTAACTATCATATAACAACAACAAGTTAACATATAACATACTCATCAACAATATATGACATAATCATCAACTTAACTAACATAAAATAACAACAACAATCCAATAACAACAAGTTACTATCTTTCATGATTGTTTGACACATGTGCATATGACCACACCAATTCACTGGCATTTACCATGCATGTAACCACAACAATAATAAAATGACAAACATGTATATAACCCTAATGCATATAACAATCCATTAACTAACATACCTGCATGCCAAACATACAATACTTGTATGACGATCTGCTCTTACCCCAAAGTCTAGTGTCGCAACCTCACTCTGATGGTCTACATCTCCTGCTCTATCTCGGCCGACACATTACCGTCATAAAAACCAATAGCACCATGATGACCTAAAATGCACAATGACCTCGTGCACGACGACCATGCCCATAATAATGAATGCATAACAACATATAGACACTGACATGAATAACAAATGCATATATAACCAACATGCATTCATGACAAACACATCTCAACAACAACATCATCATCTTCTAAATGAAAACACAACTCTAACAATGACCACCACCATGCATACATAACTAGCATATATACAACCTTCATGCATTCATGACAATCCACATTCGGACATCCAGTCCAAGTGGTTAACCATGATTAGATACCACTCTGTAACATCCTCCTCTCGCATCTACCCAAGTAACCGGCCAACCAGGGTAAACATGTGATGAAGGGTTACTATGATATGATTCAATAACCTATGTAACAGTTAAGGAAGTGGAATCAAAGAAACAAAGACAACCTGACCTTCTAAACCTACAACAGAACCCCCAAGGGAATCCAACAAATCTAGGTGACCAACCCCTAAGACAAACTAACATTTTCCTGCATTAAAGCCTCAGTCACTCCCTTGAAATGGGCATGCATGCAACTGGTACCCCCCAGTTGCTCCCACGGCAAGACATGCGTGCAACTAGGGACTTTTCCAGGTAGTTCTGTGCCAACAACTCCAGATTTTGTGCCAATTTTTCAAGGTCAGGACTCAGGCCACTGCCCAAAACTCCTTGAAACTTCAAGAAATAAAAGGTAATATCAAAGCAATAATAAAATGCAAATACTTGAACAAGGACTTGACTGGACCCCTACTAGCCATGACAGTCATTTTGTCAAACATGTCACAAATATGAATTCTATAGGTTTAAACAATAGATCTGAGCATAGTGGTCTCATAATTATCTGAGAATCACCAAGAAGCATTAATGCCTTATCACAATAACTGCATTACCATCAATTAAGCCATTTATTCATTGTACGTTCAATGATTAATCAAAACAAGATGAGAGCCATACATTATTATTATCATAAAACTCACTCATAAACAACATATAACCAACATAAATATCAAGATTATAACAACCATATAAGCCACATATAAACTAGTATATTTACCCATGAAATACCAGGGAGTAAGAGAGCTTTTATTGATGAATGCAAAGGCCAACTAGGTTAAGGACTTACACATTCCATCCGACCATAGATTGGTTGAATCAAGTCTCTCTTCATCCAATCACCTTCGTGCCATATTCCAAGCTTGAATGCGGGTTCTCATAGAACAAATCCATCAAAATCAAACCAAGGCTTCTAGAGGCCAAACCACCTCAACCCTCAACCAGTGTTTCCACTTCACAGTCATACATCACTAACCACCACCAGAAATGTCTCTACCCAAGTTGTCCAAGACTCCAAGGCATTTGTTCCAACCAAGACTTTAGGACTAGTAACTCAACCCACAGTTGTTGATGGTCTCCAGAGTTTTTATCCATCCAAGGCTTCGAGACTAGTAACTCAACCCACCAAGGGCTCGTGAGCATTTGTCCAACCAAGGCTTGAAGAACTAATAACTCAACCCACAACCAAAGTAACATGAGAACCAACCAAAAAGCAAAAGGGAAAGAATCCCACAACACCATGGCTATCTAGGAAATGGAATCGATGAAACAAAGACGACTTAACCTTCTACACCTGCAATAGAACCCCCAAGGGCATCCAACAAATCTAGGTGACCAACCCCTGAGACAAATTGACAGTTTGCTGCACTAAAGCCTCAATCACTCCCTTGATATGGGAATGCATGCAACTGGTACCCTCTAGTCACTCCCACAACAAGTCATGTGTGCGACTAGGGACTTTTCCAGGTAGTTCTATGCCAACAACTCCAGATTTTGTGCCAATCTTTCAGGATCAGGACTCAGGCCACTACCCAAAATTCCTTGAAACTTCAAGAAATTAAAGGTAACATCAAAACAATAATAAAATGAAAATACTTTAACAAGGACTTGACTGGACCCCTAGTAGCCATAACAGTCATTTTTTCAAAGATCTCACAAATATGAATTTTACATGTTTAAACAACAGATCTGAGCATAGTGGTCTCATAATTATTTGAGAATCACCAAGAAGCATTAATGCCTTATCACAATAATTGCATTACCATCTATTAAGCCATTTATTCATTGTACATTCAATGATTAACCAAAACAAGATGAGAGCCATACATTATTATTGTCATAAAACTCACTCATAACGAACATATAACCAACATAAATATCAAGGATATAACAACCATATAAGCCACATATAAACTAGTATATTTACCCATGAAATACCAAGGAGAAAGAGAGCTCTTATTGATGAATGCAAAGGCCAACTAGGTTCAAGACTTTCACATTCCGCCCGACCATAGATTGGTTGAACCAAGTCTCTCTTCATCCAATCACCCCTACCATATTCCAAACTTGAATGTGGGTTCTCATAGAACAAATCCATCAAAATCAAACCAAGGCTTCCAGAGACCAAACCACCCCAACCCTCAACCAGTGATTCCACCTCATAGTCAAACATCACTAACCACCAACAGAAGTGTCTCTACCTAAGCTGTCAAGGGCTCCATGGCATTTGTTCCAACCAAGGCTTTAGGACTAGTAACTCAACCCGCAGTTGTTGATGGGCCCCATAGTGTTTATTCAACCAAGGCTCTGAGACTAGTAACTCAACCCACCAAGGGCTCCATAACATTTGTCCAACCAAGGCTCCAAGACTAATAACTCAACCCAAGATGTTACAAGGCTCCAGAGTGTTTGTCCAACCAAGGATCGAGGAACTAATAACTCAACCCACAACCAAAGGAACATGAGAACCAACCAAAAAGAAAAAGAGAAAGAATCCTACAACACCATGGCTATCTAGGAAATGGAATCAACGAAAAAAAGACAACCTGACCTTTTACACTTGCAATAGAACCCCCAAGGGCATCCAACAAATCTAGGTGACCAACCCCTGAGACAAAATGACATTTTATTGCATTAAAGCCTCAGTCACTCCCTTGACATGGACATGCATGCAACTGGTACCCTCCAGTCGCTCCCACAGTGAGGCATGCGTGCGACTAGGGACTTTTCCAGGTAGTTTTGTGCCACTGCCCAGAACTCCTTGAAACTTCAAGAAATGAAAGGTAACATCAAAACAATAATAAAATGCAAATACTTGAACAAAGACTTGATTGGACCCTTACTAGCCATGACAGTCATTTTGTCAAACATGTCACAAATATGAATTCTATAGGTTTAAACAATAGATCTGAGCATATGGGTCTCATAATTATCTGAGAATCACCATGAAGCATTAATGCCTTATCACAATAACTGCATTGCCATCTATTAAGCCATTTATTCATTGTACATTCAATGATTAACCAGAACAAGATGAGAGCCATACATTATTATTATCATAAAACTCACTCATAACCAGCATATAACCAACATAAATATCAAGGATATAACAACCATATAAGCCACACATAAACTAGTATATTTATCCATGAAATACCAGGGAGAAAGAGAGCTCTTATTGATGAATGCAAAAGCCAACCAGGTTCAGGACTTTCACATTCCACCCAACCATAGATTGGTTGAACCAAGTCTCTCTTCATCCAATCACCCCCGTGCCATATTCCAAGCTTGAATGTGGATTCTCATAGAACAAATCCATCAAAATAAAACCAAGGCTTCCAAAGGCAAAACCACCTCAACCCTCAACCAGTGATTCCACCTCATAGTCAGACATCACTAACCACCACTAGAAGTGTCTCTACCCAAGCTGTCCAGGGCTCCAGAGCATTTGTTCCAACCAAGGCTTTAGGACTAGGAACTCAACCCGCAGTTGTTGATGGGCTCTAGATGTTTATCCAACCAAGGCTCTGAGACTAGTAACTCAACCCACCAAGGGCTCCAGAGCGTTTTTCCAACCAAGGCTCCAAGACTAATAACTCAACCCAAATTGTTACAAGGCTCCAGAGCGTTTGTCCAACCAAGACTCCGAGACTAATAACTCAACCCAAGTTGTTACAAGGCTCCAGAGCGTTTTTTCAACCAAGGTTCGAGGAACTAATAACTCAACCCACAGCCAAAGTAACATGAGAACCAACCAAAAAGAAAAAGGGAAAGAATCCCACAACAACATGGCTATCTAGGAAATGGAATTGACGAAACAAAGACAACTTGACCTTCTACACCTGCAACAGAACCCCCAAGGGCATCCAACAAATCTAGGTGACCAACCCCTGAGACAAACTGGCATTTTTCTGCATTAAAGCCTCAGTCACTCCGTTGACATGGGCATGCATGCAACTGGTACCCTCCAGTCGCTCCCACAACAAGGCATGCGTGTGATTAGGGACTTTTCCAGTTAGTTCTGTGCCAACAACTCCAGATTTTGTGCCAATTTTTTAGGGTCAGGACTCAGGCCACTGCCCAGAACTCCTTGAAACTTCAACAAATGAAAGGTAACATCAAAACAATAATAAAATGAAAATACTTGAACAAGGACTTGACTGGACCCCTACTAGTCATTGCAGTCATTTTGTCAAACATGTCACAAATATGAATTCTACAGGTTTAAACAACAAATATGAGCATAGGGGTCTCATAATTATCTGAGAATCACCAAGAAGCATTAATGCCTTATCACAATAAATGCATTACCATCAATTAATCCATTTATTCATTGTATATTTAATTATTAACCAAAACAAGATGAGAGCCATACATTATTATTGTCATAAAACTCACTCATAACCAACATAAATATCAAGGATTTAACAACCATATAAGCCACATATAAACTAGTATATTTACCCATGAAATACCAAGGAGAAAGAGAGCTCTTATTGATGAATGCAAAGTCTAACCAAGTTCATGACTTCCACATTCCACCCGACCACAGATTGGTTGAACCAAGTCTCTCTTCATTCAATCACCCCTATGCCATATTCCAAGCTTGAATGTGGGTTCTCATTGAACAAATCCATCAAAATCAAACCAGGGCTTCCAAAGGCGAGACCACCTCAACCCTCAACTAGTGATTCCACGTCATAGTCAATCATCACTAACCACCACCAGAAGTTTCTCTACCCAAGCTATCAAGGGCTCCATGGCATTTGTTCCAACCAAGGCTTTAGGACTAGTAACTCAACCCGCAGTTGTTGATGGGCTCCAGAGTGTTTATCCAACAAAGGCTCTAAGACTAGTAACTCAACCCACCAAGGGCTCCATAGCATTTGTCCAACCAAGGCTCCAAGACTAATAACTCAACCCAAGTTGTTACAAGGCTCCACAGCGTTTGTCCAACCAAGGCTTGAGGAACTAATAACTCAACCCACAGCCAAAGGAACATGAGAACCAACCAGAAAGCAAAAGGGAAAGAATCCCACAACACCATGGCTATCTAGGAAATGGAAAGGCTAGGAAAGACCACTATCAATCTAGGCAATCCTCCATGCCAATGACAACTCATAACCAAGAAACCACATGCATGTGCCATGCATGTCAAAACTATTAAGGAATCCGTACATGCAACTCGACACCTGAGAAGAAATCCAACAGTAGTTGTTGATCTCACTGTCCTCTTGCACTCTCTTGCTTTTTCTTTGCCTTTTTGCTCCAAATCACAAGTACGCCACACTCCTCCAAGAGTACTTCAAAAAACTCTAAGTGTCCAAGAGTATGAGAGAGAGAATAGAAGAAATCTCCACCATATAACTGACAACAGGTTACCAACTAATCCTCAGAAGCCTTTTTATCAATGAGGCCTCTATTTTCTTCATTTTCCATTATTTTCCTTCATTTTCCTCCTCACATGCAACCTGTGACTTTTCACCTACCGTTTCTCATATTTTCCATCATTTTCATAAACAAAATGCTAATTAATGCCTCTTTCCTTTCCAAAGCTTTTTCCTTCACCTTTGCAAATTTCCTTAGCCATAATAAACCGAAATGAACACCCACTAGGATGTTTTTCCCACCATTCATCTTGGAATACGTGTCCCATGACCATGGTTTTATATTGTTTACATGAATGTTTAACTAGGGTTGCTATAGATCACATAGAATGAGTCATAGACAGGAGGGTAAGACTAATGGAGCATATGGCAATAGGTCTCATGGTGAGCACAAGTTGGATAGAGATGACACGGTTACAGTTAGAAGATTCTTGGATACACCTGATATGCAAGGCAGCGGACATGGGCTTTACTCTAGTTCTAGTTCTGACATGTATCATGGTCATCATCATTATCATCCTTACAAGAGGAGTGACAGGGAATCTTTTGCGAATGAGTTCAAGAAAGCAAATCCACCTACATTTGATGGGGAAATGAAGAAGTCACGAGACGCAAAAGTGTGGTTTCTTGGGATGAATAAGTTCTTCAAATTGCACAATGAAGGCTAGAATAGATACGTTCAGTCTTAAAGGTAAAGCATACATATGGTGGGAAGATGTAAAGAATGTTAGAATTATTCATGAAGAGGAGTTGACTTGGGGTGAGTTCGAGATACTTTTCTGAGAGAAATATGTATTAGAGAGATACTATGATGACAAGGCAAAGGATTTATATGAGCTGAAGATGAGATCTATGGCCGATGAGGAGTACACTATCATATTATTAGAGTTATTAAGGTACATGCCTTATCTTAAGGACGAGAAAATGAAGATTCAAAGATTCATTAATGGGTTGTTGGTAACATTAAAAGATAGTATTGAGTTTGATGAGCCTAGATCATTGGAGGGAGCCATAAGAATGTAATGTCCCTAATAACAATAAATAAATAAATAAAATAATTTAATATTAAAATATAAGTAAATAAATAATAAACAATAAAGAAAAGATAATAATAGTAAATAATAAATAAAATATACCACGATTGGAGTGCGAGTCGGTGGTTGGGACAGCCTAGGTATAGTAATGATACGTACCTCTGAGACATGTACTTCCGCCGCCCACACACTAAAGGTGATGGGTGCAGCGAGCCTTGGCATGAGCGCATGCAAGGGTGGTGGGCAAGGAAGGAGGCAAGGTAGGATGTAAAAGAGAATATGGCAGGCAACAAGGCGAAGTTGGAGTTTTGGCTTGTGGAAGAAGGAGGTGCTGCAGAGGAACGGGAAGGCGGCGACTTTTTCAGATCCAAGCTTGGAGACTACTTGCATCTATATACGGGTGTGTTTTTTGGCCTTTTTCCTCCATTGCAATGACATCTTGTTTGGGGTTTTGCTAGTTGGAGAGGGTGGACAGTAAGAAGATCAATTGGGGGGTTGAGAATTGTTAGTGCCAATGGAGTAGGAAACTGGTAGAAATTGTTGGGTTCTATGTTTATATATTGCGTCTGTCGGGTATTTCCTATGGCCTCTGTTGCGTTGACCCTGTGTCGTCTGGTCTGGAGAACCCGGGTTCTATTAACCAAGGTTGGTGTGGGGTTGGCCGTAGAAGGCACATGAGTGATGGAAATGAGATGAATGTTGGGGGCAGGGGGGAGCAGTCAACATGGTGCATAGGAGGCAGGCCATGCTACTATAGCCAAAGCACTTGCTGGGATAACGGTCACCCCCACTGGGAATATGGCAATTCTAGGGACTTAGAGTGGAAAGCTAATTATGAAAAAGAGATTGGCAATTATAAAATTTCCTGAGCAGAGGGGGAAGGGTTACCAATTACTGCTTGGAAATTTGATGGAGTGAGGGTGGGCTCGTGCGTTTAGCTTTGGCAAGGGGCAACTTACCTAACTGTGATTGGAAGGTATTGGGTATGGAGGAGGGGAGTGACAGAGGGATTTTGGAGGCAGACCCCCTCTGGGGATTATTCTCTCGGCCATCCTGGCTCTGACTCCGATAGGGAAAGGATCGAGGAGGAACACTGTGTGGCTTATCTCACTGGCAATGCAATTCAGGGAAGGAAACAAATTATATTAAATTGTTTCAGATTAACGAACTATCGCTGTGAACATGTCTCAGGAATTTATGTATGGCTCAGCCTACGAGAGGTCGTGGATGAGGAAGGAGGGGACAGGCCCCTAGGAAGGATAAGGAGTTGAGTACGCCAGAGCCCCGTAAGGGAAGAAAGCCGTAGAACATCTTATAACTGAATCCACTTAGACTTACCGTGAGGGTACTGATGAGGGAATTCAGAAGTTGTTAGAAGAGTGGGAAGATGAAATAAAGCAGAGCAATGAGATAGAGGAGGATATGGAAAATTGGAGGACCTTAGTCCCGAACCCGGGCAACACTAGAGGAATAATCACGCGGCTCAAGCAGACCTTATATCTCTATTGGTTAATGAAGAGCCTGTTGGATAAAGCCATGGAACAAATCTCGGTAGGCATGGCAGTTTCACTCCAAGGTATGTCGAGCTACAAGCAAGACCTGCAGAAAATTCAATTCCAGCTCCATAAGCAAGACATCAGGTTGGATAGAATTCAAAGAAGCATTCCATGCATCCTAGAATTGCCTGAGATGCCTGGATCAATAGCTAAAGACCCGACACTTGTGGAATCGGCCTCAGAGGAGGAGAAAGGCTAGTCATTTCCCTATGTTTACTTTTGTTTTATATGAGGATAGCTTTTAATTTTTGTCATGCAAGTATATGTATAACTAGAAATCTAGAATATGGACATGAAATAGAGACATATATAGCTTGGTTAGAGAGATTAAAACTCTGTTGTTTTTGGATGGCTTACTATGCAGATAGGTGGCCAACAGAGTTTGTTTCCCTCCAGGGCAAGTTGAGGCCACCTAGCCAATCTATATGGTGTAAATTTGCCTATGTTTGAATA
>APFE031408067.1:263868-283136 GCA_000404065.3 Pinus taeda
AAGAAAGAGTTAAATTAAGAGAAATATTATATTAAGTCAAACTTAAAATAAAGAAATAAAAGTTGCATGTTGACACATGGAACGTGTGCATGTGAACCCCTTTCCATTTTTTGGTCTATTTAATGGACGATGATGAGGATGAGACTCATTCAATCTCTTGGGAGAAAAGCGTTGTGAGACAGAGAATTATTTGACAATAGTACGTTGATTAAGGGCTCAAGGGTGGCCAATTGTAGAAATATTATGTGCAACTGACCCTACAGTTGGGTGGAGAGTCGTCCTCAAAATATTTGTTACGGTTAGCAGAATTCAAAGATCATTCAACTCCAAAAACACAAGGAATATCATCGCTAAAGGTAAGTTGTCTCTGCTCATATTTTTCGAAAATTCTATGATAAATAGTTGAATAGTTGGGTGTTGATTATTAATCGTATAAATTGATGTAATTATTTGTATAATTTAAATCGAAATTGTTACATATAGTATAAGAGCGAAATTTTCAACTCTATTGAATCTTTCAGTTATCTTCTTTATGATTGATTAATATTTTAGTTAATATTTTAACCTGAATGTTTTATTTTTTTAAATAATTTAGTCTTTATTTTAATCTATATTAAGAGAAAAAACAGAGTGAGTAACATCTATGTCATAATCATCCTTAAAATTAAAATTTAAAGTATAAAAATTAATTATATAAATATATATATATAATATATATATATTATATTATATATATGTATATAATACATAAAATATAACCATTAAAATTCTTTAAATATATATATATATGTTGTAAATATTAAAAATATGTATATACATAGATTTTATTAATATTAAAAAAAAAGGAGGCCCCAAATAAAATCATTGGCATGCAATTCGTTTTAATTAACACAGTGCCAATTTCCATATAGCTAAAATTTAATGTTAAAAGTGTAATTAAAACTAGAAATTATGGTGATTTCAACTAGGATCTTATCCCTAGCTAAAACTTGTTAAAATTTAATGTTAAAAGTGTAATTAAAATTATAACTTATGGTGATTTGGACTAGGATCTTATCCCTGTCAAAGTTTTCATTATTGTGTAAAGACAAAGCATCATAAGAAGCTCATAAGGTCTCGTATTTGTGGCCACTTGGCTTATTTTTGAAGAGTGCACTTGCTTTGCATTCTCCATTACATAAGTTGGCATTTTATTAATTTATGAATGTATAAATAAGTGTATTTTATTTTTTATTCTAAAAATAATTTGAAAATGTTTAGATAAAAAAAATGAAAATTACATTTGTAATGAAATTTATTGTAAATTGTAATAAAAAATTTTAAAAGTATAAATGAAATGAAATGATGTTTTAACGTTTAAGAGACTAAAAATAGTCTGTGGGATTACTAGCCACCCTGTGTTTTGCCTTTTGCAATTCAATCTTTTTTTACTCAAATTGATGATGAGTTGACCCAACCTTCTAACACTTAAAAGACCATAACAAGGGATTGAGGCTAACATACTACCATAACTATCCCTGATGTCTCTGAAAGCATCACATTCCAGAATGAAATGTTTTTCCAATTCCACTACCCAAGAAGTGCAAAAAGTACACACCCATTCTTCCCAAGATTCTTTAGGTCTCTTCCATTTTCCCGTTTCACACCGAAGTTGATGTGATTTAGTTCATAATTGAGCAATAAGAATATTTTCTCTCCACGAAATGCTAGCTCTGATGTATTATATAGTTTCCTGCAATTGTAGAGAGCGATGGTCGAATTAGATGAGAGATTTTGAGGTTGTGAAGGCATGTTTTATAGAAAACTTGCGTGGCGTATTGGTCATGGAGTATGTGTAGAGAGTGGCTTGGAAAAGACTGGAAAGTGTGCAACAGGAGACGACCGTTCAAGTTGTGCTCATTCTACCAACTAGGAAATTGAGTTTAATGTTGTCTCTACACGAGAAAGAGAAGTTGTGGCATTAGCGAGGTTTGAACCAAAGACCCCGACGTTTACCCATCATACCACATATGTCCCTTTTCGTCCGTGAGATTTTGGAAGACCCAAATTTCTACTGCAACAACTGATTAAGTTCCTTCTATTTGCTAAATTACTGAACAAAATATTTACTGCATCCTACAACAAATACTGAAACTAATACACTGCAGCCTTCACTAATTAAATTAAATGCAGAAGGAAGAAACTAAAAAAGAAAGAAATACACAACACAAGTGGCACCATTATTTTTGGACAAATGTCCCCGGAAGAACCCAATGCGAGAAAATTGGTGTAGCAACTGAGGGTTTGTATTATTAAGTAGTAGTTTCATGAATATAATCTTTGGACGCCTTACTAGATATCCCATATAGAGAATCTAACTGGCTGAAGATTAGTGATAAATACCTCACACTATCATTAGCGATCCAAGATTGATCCAAGCACTAAATGGCTAGCCCCTATCAGCCTTTACGCAGTTTCTGCGCAATCACTGTGATGTTCCGCGTCACTACTTCTAGGGCCCGTGTCAATTTTGCTTCTGGAACTTTGACTTCTACCCTCCCAGTTTTCCTACTAATCTCTTTCCCTCTCTCCAATGTATTTTCTAAATGCCTATCAAGCCTCTTCTTATAACCCTCTCGTTGAGAACCAATGACCCATATTAGATTCTAATCAATGCCTCATATCATTTTAGCTTGATCTTCATCTCCTTCTAGAAGTTTCACCCCAGTTTAATTAATACCTTTTAATTATTTTAATGTCCTAAGTTTAGACTTAGGCACCCATTAAAAATAATTAATTATTTTAATAACACAGTCTCTAGGTGGAATTCCCAAAATGATTTATGAGTATTATGGAATACATGTGCCCTAGCCTCCTTGAAAATTTTGAGACTTAGAGCACATCCAAATTCCGATGCTACTAAAAATCAACATCGTACACCAAAAAAAAGGCAAATTTCTAAATCACTTAAAAGCCCTTGGTGTATTGGGTTATGTACACTGTGTTACTAACTTGTTGGAACTAGGAGGAGAAAATAGCACTGGTTATCGCTGGTTTAACAAAAAAAAATCACTTAAAAAAAACCATTGGTAATATTGGTGAATAAATGCTTGGTGAGGTAAGAGAGGCCGCATCATGAAGAGTGGTTGAATTAATGACAAAATTTCATTTAGATTAATTGAACCTTGTGCTTCTCGACCCAAAACAAACTTGGAAATACCACATGCCTTCAAAAAAATTTAATTGTAGAAAAATAGAGAGACCACCCTTTTAAAACATGATTTGACTTTGTTTTGAGCCCTAACAAACTTATATATTAGTTATTTGTTTAACATCATGTGAAACAATTGGTTTAAAAAATAAAATAAAAAATTAATAGAGGGTGAGATGGTTGTAAGGAACGTAAGGCTTTTAGTTGATGTTCCCTGCTTTCGTTTTTAAATGCATTGAAATATTTTAAACTAATTATTGGTGAGAATAACATGTAAAAGGGGAATATATTGTCACATCGCGATATCTATAGGATACTAAAGTGTTTAGTTAGTACTTCACGTTTTTTAAGTTGATTTTTATTTTATTTATTTTAATTAAAGATATATTTTAGTTATTTAAATTTGTTTGATATGGTGAAGTTTTAATTTTCCATTATTTGAATTTAGTTTTTAACATGTATTTAATTTATGGAAAAAATTAGATTATTAAGATTCAAAATTATTACAATAGCATAATACTTATTATTAAACTTAATATATTTTAAAAAAAATAAAAAAAATGGAAGATAATAATTATTTCTCTCACACATCTAAAATAAACCTAATTAAATAATATACATTATATAAAATTGTGTGTTACATAGATAAATGAAACACTAACGAGTTTAAGTATAAATATATAATAACAAAATATTTCATCCACTAATGTATATTTCTATTATAATTGAGTCTTAAAATGAAACTCATCATTATATAGACTTAAAAATAGTAAAAGAGGGATGAGGTTCTTTCTTCTTTATATAATTATAGGAGACTTTTAAGCGATGCCTATCCTATAGAATAAAAAAACAATGTGAAACATCTAAATTATAGTTTAATGTTTATTGATACACTATGATGTTATGGTTTCAATTATTGGTCATATCAACATGGAAATGTTGAAGTGTAATGTTGTAACGATGTTTCATGATATGATGGTATGTGGTAATTGGACATAGTTTTGATGAGAGGATAATGATACACATGTGGTTCTTATTTATTTATTTTGTTATGGTAATGATATTGTATGCCCATAATGGGTATGATATGCATAATGTGGCATAGGGATTATGATGTTATGATATGACGTATATTGCATGTGGTTAGTCTATTATATGATGTCATGATATGTCTTTGATGTTGATATGTTGATGTTATAGCTTATGAGGGTATTTTATGATGGGAAGTATGTGGTACCTACATGCAGAATTTATGACATGCAAGAGTATGCAATTCTTTACTATTCATGTTATCACCAAAAAACAAAGGTTTACATTTTGTTAGTCATGGTCTTAGATAAGTGTCAAGTCACCCTATGTTTCAATGGGAAGTTGATAGGTTAGGAGTCTCTAAGGCTTAATTTTTCATGTTCAAATAATGTCTAGCATGTTTTTTCTATGTTTCATAAGCCCTACAGTCTTGTTAGAAACTCATAGCTTAAAGCCAATTTGAAATTTTTTGGAATTAGCCCCAAAACCACATTTTCGTAGCGCAGACAATGTAAATTGTATGTTTTGTGCTACGAAAACGCTGCTCTTTTCGTAGCGCTTTTACCTACACGCTACGAAAGCGCGGATTCACAACAACAATCTTGTCAAACATCAATCCGTTAGAATTCCGTTAAATTGTTCGTTATTATGTGTCAACTAGGAGTCAGTCCTTAAGCATGCCACTGCTCCAAACTCATCATTTTGAATTTAGGGTTCATTATGAAAGATAATTTCAAAATTCGAAAGTGGCTGGCTAGTCTTATCGTTTTAGTTTGCATGCAAAACCTTGAAACAGAATTGTTTTCGAACAATAAACTTTGGTAATTGTCACCAAGGTTTTCTTCACTCAGCATTCAGGCGAGGCTAACCACCATTAGCAAGCGAGGCTGATCAATTGAGTTTCAAAGGAGGTCGGTATTGTCATATAAATTTAGGAGAAAAGATGACAGAGGAGAAGAAACAACACATGTGTGGTCATTACTTGAGAACAGACCCTGAAAGCACTAAGGTCCTAATCGGAGACAAAGGAGTTGTGGAAGCCTTCAAGAAAGCAAGGTGCTGGAAGTTTTGTAAGAAATTACAGGGAGGGCATACCCAGGTGACAAAGGAGTTTGCACTCCATTTCAGTGGCTTAAGTACAAAGGTTGGAATGCTTAATTTGCAGGTTTCTCCAGAGGTCATAGCATTGGTGACATAAATTCCTAGGGGGCAAGAGACATGGTTCAAAAACTTCATATTCGACATGGAACCATGCAAGGTGTTCTTGAAGCCACAGTTTTCAGAAACCGACTTAACCAAGGCAGTTCCCAAAGACTACATCAAGGACAGCTATACCAACTTTCTCTTCAACATTCAACGTTATTTCACCTATGAAGGCAGATATCAAAAGGTTTATTCATACCATTTTAAACTCCTTTTACATTTTACTGGTATGATTTCTCTAGATTTGCCTTACTTCTTATCTCGAAGTATAGCTAAGATGGCAAATAAAGTACAGTTAAAATCCTAAGGATGTGAGACCTCCCTGTTTCATCATGGTCTAATTAAATTGATAGTTCTACATGAGCTCAAAAGGTGTCCAAACTAGAAATAGTTAGCGATGAAAATCAATACTTCACCTGGACTGTTCCCGCAATCAAAGAAGCCATATTTGTAAGGAAAGTTAATGCTCAACTCAGAGCTACAAACAAGGGGTTAAAAAGGCAAATTGAAGATCTGGAAATTCAATTAACCTAATCTGGACAAGGGTCTACAACAATTACGAAACAGGATGTTGAAAAGAAGCAGTGAAGGAGATAGATTATAACAGTTTTGGAACACAAAAAGAATTTTGGCATATAAAGGAAGGACAACTATGAAGAAGAACATCTACAAGGATAAGTGATTTTGTTTTTTTTTGGTTTATCATATCAGTCCTCTTGGAATTTTGAAAAAAATCCCCAAATTACAGATGTTTGAAGGTCGTGTTGAAAAAAAAGCATCACACAGCAGTTTCATAGCGCGCTACGAAACTACTGAAGATGATTATTTAGCACTTATGGATGTTTTTTGAAGGTAAGGTTGGATTAGTTTCAAATTTTGAGGTTGCTGGTAGACAGTTGATCATGTATGAACTCTCAGATGGCAATGGTGTAGATAACAGAGCTTCAAGGAGTATTTCATAGGTAATATGAAGGTTGTGTTACGAAAACAGAGTATTTTCGTAGCACAGTCATGTTTCATTCTTTACACCATATGCTCGAGTTTCTTTTTGCACAGGTGGAAAATGAAATTTTAATAGTTTATTGATGCATGCCACATATACACCAGCAAAAAACAGTTTGAAGATAAGCACCAAGGGTTAAGGGCCTCAAAAACAAGAACTCTATCTCCTATTTTTCAGGACAGTTAGGGCATAACTAAACAGGTTTTGCAACAACACTATGGACATCATGAAATTCGAAGACATGGTTGGACACTGATTTAAGAATTTATTGAAGACCGAGATAAGGTGGTTGAAAGCATGTTCCAGGAGTTTTACTCCTATTTGTATTAGGACTCTTAAAGACAGCTAGTTGTCAAGTTGTAATTAAATAGTTTTTTTTGTGCATAGATAGGTGTCTAAGTTAGGAATTTGAATTCCTCTAAAGGTGGATGATAGTATCCAAGGATGTAAAACTCTATATTAAGCCTGAGAATCGAATTGCTACGGGTTGGAAATTTCAGTAGTAAAGGAAAGATTGTGTTATTGTAAGAAACTGTGGTTTTCATACTTAATACAGAGATCAATTTGACTACTCAAGATTCAAAAAGATTTTATGTGTTTGATGTTCTTTTGGCTTTGTTTAATTACTTATTTGCAGTGGTATGAGCTTGTGATACTTAGAATTCATTGGAAAATGCTCTAACTTCCTTCACATGCTTGTAAACTGTGTTGTTTCACTGTGTTACTGTTTTATTCATAAACCTAAACTCTAAGTTCCTTGAATTCCATGTTTTGTTGATCATTTTGTTTCATTGAAGACTATTTTGACTCCGTAGCCCAATAGATATTTGATAATCATAGTTTCAACCAGTCAACCAGTTATACTTTTGTTCATTTTGTTCCTAGAGTTAGCCATATAGTCATTAATCAAAAACCCTAAACCTAGTGAGATAGCCCTCTTAGGTTGAGGAGGCTAAGCCTCAACCAAAAGATTGGTTTGAAAGAGTTACTCAGAGTCTAATGATCAGCAGCCTATCAAGGTCAGATTTTGTGATAACAATTCAGAATGCGGTGATTAACAATGATGTTATGTTATCATGATGACATGCAAGAGTTGGCATGTGGATTATTTTCTATGATATTATGATTATAACTAAAACATTGGTTTCATGTTGAGATGTGGTGACTGACAGGAACTCCATAAATGGACTGAGAGGGCCAAGTTATTTGATGATCTCATGAGAGCCCATACTTGCGAAGGAGAATATGTAACACCATATGGGCTGGGGACAAACTCAATCAACACTACATATGTCAGTGGTTCCTTTGTCTTGTATAGATCTTGATGGATAGCTCATGAGAGGCTATGGGATCATCTTGAGGAGGCCAAGTGCCTGATATTGTAGGCCATGTACCTGATATTGGATTGGGATGTCCAAGTCTGGTGGGTGTGTAAGGACTTCAATGCCTGGAGCTGTGCACCTTAGTGAGTGTGGAGGGAGTGGGCCAACCTTGTGAGATGCCTGAAGTCAATGAGTACTAGGGCCAGATGTATGCTTTGGGTCAGATGAGAACTAAGCCTTGGCACGAGCCTTGGGGCCAGCCATAGGCTATGGTATAGACCGATGAGGCTTATGCCTGGTTCCGAAAGTAGGAAAAATGACAGATATTCCTTGGGATTTCCCGGGTGTTGTGGAAACTTTCGATGTTCATTGGTTGTACTAGTTCAACAGAGGGTGTGGGGCAAACGTGAAGTAATAAATAACTAAATAAAATAAAATGTTAAATGATTCAACTTAATTTCTGGACGGAGTTCCTTAATAGGGGAGTTATGTAATGCCCCAATAATAATAAATAAAATAAAATAATTTAATATTAAATATAAGTAAATAAATAATAAGAAAGATAATAATAGTAAATAATAAAGAAATATAATAATAGTAAATAAAAATAAATAATAATGAGAGAACATAATAATAAATTAAATTATAATATTAATTATTTAATAATAAATTGGAGTCCTAAATAAATATATATAAAAATAAACTTTAAAAATAGTAAGAATAAGTAAAGTTAACAAAAAATTAAAAAAGAATTAAAAAAAAAGAGTTAAATTAAGAGAAATATTAAATTAAGTAAAACTTAAAATAAAGAGATAAAAGTTGCATGTTGACACATGGAATGTGTGTATGCGGACCCCTTTCCATTTTTTGGCATATTTAATGGACGATGAGAAAAATGAGATTCATCCATTCCTTCATCCATTCTCTTGGGAGAAAAGTGTTGTGAGACAAAGGATTCCCTCGCAGTAGTACGTTGATTGAGGGCTCGGGGTGGCTAGTTGTAGAAAGATTATGTGCAACTGAGCCTATGGTTGTGTGGAAAGCATCCCCAAAATCTTTGTTGCGGTTAGAAAAATTCAAAGAGCATTCAACTCAAAAAACACAAGGAATATCATCGTTACAAGTAAGTTGTCTTTGCTCATATTTTTCGAAAATTCTATGATAAATAGTTGAATAGTTGAGTGTTGATTATTAATCATATAAATTGATGTAATTATTTGTATATTTTAAATCGGGGTTGTTACATAGAAATCTAAAGCATTGTTATGTATAATCAAAGTGCATATATGAGACTAAGCAGGATTGGAAAGTTAATGCGAAGAATAAAGGGAAATGGGATAAGAAGTGAACAAGACCTCAACACACATGTAACAAAGAGAATGCAACAATGCCTAAGAAGTTCAATGCATCTGACAGAGGGCAGGGTTTTCGATCTGAGGAGTAGAACAAGGGTGATGATAGGAAACCTTTGCAATGTTTGACTTGTGGAGAAGAGCACCGCAGAAGAGATTGTCCACAACATCAGGGTGGTAAGCCTCAGATCTACAGTGTCCAAGAAGCGCAGACAGTGGGGGATGTTGAACAGAGTATTCCACGGATCTATGCAGCGCTGAATAAAGGTAAGAAGATCACCAAGCATCTATTATCGAGATGGACGGTAAGCTTTGTGATCAAGTTGTTTCTATTATGATTGACCCCAGATCTAATTATAATTATGTTAATACTGACTTCGTGGATAAGTGTGGTTTGAATAAATAAGTGCATGCAGAGTATTGGTTAATACAGTTGGCTACACGTTCTAAGAAGAGAGTTCATCACTGGGTAAGAGCTTGTGCATTTGAGTTGAATGTTATGCCTACATCAACACATCTAAATGTACTTTCATTGGGATAATATAGTATGCTTTTGGATATGGATTGGTTATATCTTCACAGGACTAAAGAAAATTGTTATGACAAGGCTATTGAGTTCTTGGATGACAATGGGGAACAAATAATTTTGTAGGGAAACAAGAAGGAAACATTAGTTAGAATGATGACAACTACGCAAGCCAAGTGTAGTCGCAGAAAAGGTTGTGTGTTAATTTCACTGCATATTTCTAGTGACAAAGGTAAGGATGTTGAGGATGTAAAGGTATTGAACAGGTACCCATTTTACAATAGTTTCAGGATCTCTTTCCCGTAGAGATTTCAAAGTTTCCCCCTCACAAGGTAGTGGACTTTTCTATTGAGTTAGTACCAGGGTAAACACCAACATCAAAGGCACCATACAGGATGAGTACACTAGAGTTAGTGGAATTTAAGTTACAACTGAAGGAAATGCTTAACAAGGGATACATTAGACCAAGTGTGTCACCTTGGGGTGCACCAATGTCGTTTGTGAAGAAGAAGGATGGTACTCTCAGGATATGCATTGATTACAGACAATTGAACAAGGTAACAATCAAGAATAGGTATATTTTGTTGAGGATTGATGATTTGTTTAACCAGTTGAAGGGAGCAACATTGTTCTCGAAGATTGATCTAAGATCAGGATACCATCAGGTATGCATTAAGGAAGAAGACATCTACAAGACTTCTTTCCGGACCAGGTATGGACATTATGAGTTTTTTGTAGTTCCATTTGGTTTGACTAATGCTCCAGCTACTTTTATGTTCTTAATGAATAGCATGTTGTGTCCTTATCTAGATAAGTTTGTTATTGTATTCATTGATGATATATTGGTATATTCTATGGATGAGGTGAGATCATTCATGGGGTTAGCAAGTTATTATAGGGGGTTCATCACGAACTTTTCTTGGATTTCCTATCCCATTACATCATTACAGAGGAAAGGTAAGAAATTTGAATGGACAGAGGAATGTGCAACCAGTTTTGAGCCATTGAAGCAGTTGTTGACGAATGCTCTAATTCTAAAGATTACAGATCTAGATAAAGAGTTTGTAGTGTGTACAAATGCTTGCAAAAGAGGACTTCGTGGTGCATTAATGTAAGAGGGACAAGTGGTATGTTATGAATCAAGGAAACTGAATGAGCATGAGTAGAATTATCTAACACATGATCTTGAGTTGGCAGCAATTGTCCATGCATTGAAGATGTGGAGACTCTATATTTTTTTATAGTAGGTTTGCATTAATGAGTGATCACAGTGCATTGAGATACTTATTCGACCAACCAACCTGAATGAGAGACAAGCTAGATGGTTTTACATGATCAATGAGTTCAAATTCGAGATTAGGCACATTAAAGTTAAAGAGAACAAGGTTGCAGATGTTCTTATTAGGAGAGTACAGGTAAATCACATAGCAATTATGAGTTCATATGGGACAGATCTATAGGATCAGATCTTACAGGTAGGACAACAAGATGACATGTATATGGAGCTTATGCATAAGTTACAACATGGTACAGGTGATCAGGTTATGGACTATCATCTCACAGCAGATGGTTTGGTCAAATTTAGGGACAAGATATATGTATCAAACAATATTGAGCTCAAGAAGCTTTTCTTGAGAGAATTTCATGCTAATTCGTATTAAGGTCACCTAGGATATCATAAGACATTGATAACAGTGAAGAAGTTCTATTAATGACCGAATTTGAAGAAGGAAGTGATAGAGTTTATGGCTAGGTGCTTGGATTTTCAACATCTAAAAGAAAAGTGTAAGAATCTAGGTGGATCACTATGGCCGATTTCGATTCCAGAGTGGAAATGCGAGGTCATTTCCATGGATTTCATTACAGGTTTTTCAATGACATCTAGACAACATGATTCTATCATGGTTGTAGTGGGCAGGTTGACAAAGGTAGCACACTTCATTCCAGTGAAGTCTACTTATTCAGCTAATGATGTAGAACAGGTCTTCATCAAAGATGTAGTGAGGTTACATGATGTACCGAAGAAGATTGTGTCAGAAAAGGATGTTAAGTTCACCTCCAAGTTCTAGAAAGAGTTATTTGCAAGTTTGGGTACAGAGTTGGCATTCAGCACAACTTATCATCCATAGATAGATGGGCATATGGAGAGGGTCAACAGGATTTTGGAGGACATGTTGAGGATGCATGTTATGCATCAGCAGCGAAAGTGGGAAGAGTATCTTCCACTGGTAGAGTTTGCTTACAATAATGGGTATTAGGAGTCACTGAGGATGAGTCTGTTTGAGGCACTCTATGGGTGGCTTTGTAATACTTCCATCAATTGGAGTGATACAGTAAACATGGTGTTGATAGGATCAGACATGTTGGTAGAGATGGAACAAGAAATGCAGGTAATTAAGAAGAATATAAAGGCAACACATGATAGACAGAAGATTTATGCAAATCAAAAGAGGATTTTTAAGGATTTTCAGGTTGGGGAACATGTGTACTTACACATCAATCCCAATAAGATCTCCTCACACTAGCAGCACGAGAAAATTCACACACAGTCGCGCTGGTGCCGAGGTAATTCTTTTGTGTGAAATCCTCCATGTTGAATAGTTTTTCTTGGATTTTGTCTCCATGGAAGCTCATGAAATGTTGTTTTATTGATTTTACAAAAGATAATTAGTCCAAAATGGTGGTTGAATGGAAAGAAAGAGGACATGAAGCTGAATACCATCAAGCTTCTCAGGATCAAGATTGTGTTGATGCCCTACGAGCATGTGGGTTGCTCAAGTTCTTCAGGATTCATTGGATTAGATTCCAGCCTGAGTTATTACAACATCTGATCATTTGGTGGGATGTGGATCACCAACTATTCATGATCGGGGATTAGGAACTCGAAATAGATGTCGTCGAAATTTATTTCATTATCGGGTTCTCTATGAAAGGACAATGGGTTCAGTTCTCTGGTTCGCGCACTAGGTGAGAGAGCACGAATATGTTGATTGCAAGGCATTGTCCAGGGACCAAAAAGACCCAAAGTGGGAAGATCGATATAAAGACCATCGCAAACCTCCAACTACGAACAATCTTGCATACTATGGCCCGAATAGCTAGGGCTCAAGTGTTGCATGAGGCAATAAAATCTCATTTTGAGTACGCAATCGAGTGTCTGAATCCCATAGCCTTCAATTGGACTGAGGGTTTATTGGTTTGCATGAAGTGCCAACTTACTAAGTGCAAGTCAGGGAGTTTGAAACAATTCAGTTTCAGATCCATCTTGGTGACGTTCTTCCTAGAACATGTGCCATTGTTTCATTATCAATGGTTAGAAGTGGATGCAAAAATGCTCAAATATCAAGGTTACTCAGATGGGGAGAGTTGATGCCCCGACATGGAGGCGGCCAACAGATGTCATTCCCTCCAGCATTTTTTGGATGGTTACATCAACATCTAATCATGGTTGACGATTGGGCATATGCACGTAAGGATTCCCAAGGAGATCCATATCTTCCACATCCACTAGGCACATAGTAGAGTGATTTAGGTAAAAAATATTTTTTGAAGTTTTTTATTTTTTTGTATGTGTACTAATATTTGAGTTATGTTGATTTTCAGATGTGGGACTAGAGAGTACTCCAGGGGTTTCTCTAATAGCCAGGCGAGTGGCACGCCAGATTGAGGAGGCTCCTTATGAGGAGGGAGAAGATCTGATTGTTCAGGTAGAGCGTAACCTGGAAGCTTTAACCAAGGGAATTCTAGAGTACACCTCGATATATGAGATGCCATTGCGGTACCAAAGACACATTGTAGGGGTTTCCGCCAAATGGCATTTGTTGTTGGTCTGATTCATTAGGTCTATTTCGTGCTATCATGAGCAACATGTGGGCGAATAGCTAGCTCTAGTTTACTTTCTGCACTGTTGTAGGCTTATAAAGCCATGGGTCTAAGAAAACAATTTTTTTCATTTTGATGTATATATATACATGTCTTTTTGTTTACCATGTCTATTATGTGATTCTTTATGATTTACATGTTTCACAAATGTCTATCTAACACGTAGTTAGTCAATGCATCTCTTAATGTGTTCATGTATCTTGGAATGTGATGATAAGTAATAAAATCGAAGACTCATTCCAAGAGACGAACTCGCAAATACATTCTCAAAATTTGAGGGTTTCTAACTGAATATTGTCCATTAAGTTGTAGTACAATGAGCTATGAATCAAGTTTCATGATTAGCTCTCTAATTCCAAGAGCGATAGCTTCTGAAAAAAGATCGATGATTACACTATATTTGACAATGTTATTGGTCGTACGACCTAAACATATACCTTATAGGTTCACTAACTCATCATTAGGTTCATAGAATGCCCATGCAGTGGAAGATAAATTTCATGTACTATGACAAGCACCATTAGCAAAACAAACGTAATGGTTGGATGACATCTACAAACCAAGTAGAGAATGAGTTAAGCAGAGGAAAATGTTTGAAAAAGAAAACTAACATACCAAAACCACTTTGCACACTAATGTACAAAGTATTTACACGGAAAATCATACATAATACTTCAGATGCAGCCGATTCGCGAACTCGGGTAATCGATCAACGAAGAATAAAATTGGATTTTCACCATTGGCATGACATGTAAGCATAAACTAGGCCAAATAGTGTAATGACACACATAAATGACAATGCCCCCATGTCCCCTGTGCAAGTGAGGGTTACGAGTCATAGTATGAATGCCCCATTGCGTTAATGGGATAATGGTAAAGACTCTGTGAGAAGATCTTGTGAAACAATTTAGGAAAATCTTAATCTCATTACGAGGAAAATATACTTCTAGTTGAAATATTTTGACAATATCAGGTTGAACCAAAATGTTAATGGGGAAGGTAGCAATAATGTTTCAAATTTTTCCCTCAGACAAAACTTCACTTACCAAAATAGGCATTCAAAGTTGATGAGCCAGTGTATGGGAAATAAAGGTATCTAAACATGATGAACTCTCTCCAAGACTCCGGAGAAATGAGGAATGATGATGGTTATCATTCTAGGGAGTTTCCACAAGAGACATAACTTTGGCGATACTCTTGTCAGTGGGAAATGTCTCGTTTAAGGGATCAGGAGAATCCCAAGAACTGAGCCAAGGGGATTGTGAATATACATCTAGATGCATAATAAGATTAGAATGAATTTTAGAAGTGACCGCTAAAGCAAAAACAAAAGCTTGATAGGCTTGTTTTGTTGGGTTGAGCAGCATGACATTGCCAAAACGATCAACCTAATTGGGATGAGGGACAATCCATGGATCGTGAGAGGTGGAGATCATGTTGACGGAAGTGATGTTTGGAGGTGGGAGGGAAAAAATTCGCATAAGAGAAAAGCATTTAAAAATACCCAACCCAACACTCTCATAAGGGATGTCAGTATTTCCCACATATGGCACATTGCCATTCGAAGAGCTAGAAGAGAAAAAAGCTAACTGATCAACGGTGACTATTTTCCCTCATGAGGAAAATAGACCACGAGGAATAAAGTAGAAACCATACAAAACATAACATGGGTCCAACTTCGACTAAGTAGATGGTTATATTTAAGATTGGCATTAACGACTTCTACTTCTAATTTAATAGTTTTCCATTCCAACATTATGGGTAAGTTCGTGAGAATACCGTAAGGGTGAGATCCTCTATCATTGAAGGCTTCTAAGGTGTTAGGATACTGGTTGAGAGGCGGAGAGACAATGGCTTTCCACCATGAGATAGACATGATGTAGGTGGAAGCACCCTCATCAACCATAATTCTATGGATCGCCTTACCTTTGATAATAATTTGGATTAAAAAGGCAAGTTGATGTGGAAGAAATGGAACATGATTTTCCAGGTCAAAGGTAATCATACTTGAATTAGTAAGGTCAATTCCTCCTATAGCGTGTAGTAATGCTTTCCGCTTCGATGTACAACTGTGGAGAACTTCCAAGGAAAACATCGTTGAAGGTGCTTGATCTAAATCTTCGACAATATTGTAATGTTGGGCAGATCGCGCATTCGGATTGTAAGATGATTTCCGAAGGACACCCTTAACAGGTGGTCGAATAAAGGAGTCATTACTAGGTCTCTCAATATGAAGGGGACCAGAACTGGGTGGAGTAGAAGTGGAATGTGTATCAGTAACTACTTTCTACACATCCTGTTTGGGAGGAGTCAGATAGTCTTTTGACCGAGTGGAAATAGAAATAGGTGTCGTTCCACTCATATAAATCTGTGAACCCAAAGATGTAGAAGATCGTAAATGTTCTACCAATTGGATCTATTGTGATGGAAAATGTTATTTTAATACAGTCGATATCCCTTGGGTGCCTTTTAACAAGTGACTAACTTCAGCACGACGGGGACAATCCATGGTATAGCGATTTTCCTGATAAATGAGGCAATAATATTTGGGATTACATTTAGACACATCATCAGCAGATGATTTGAAGAGGGATTCGAAGGAGGATTGGATGCAGTAGTTGAAACGAATTTATGCTTCGAAGAATATTTACTGGAATTTTGAGTCACTGACCCAATAATACCTTCAATAGATGGTGCCTCTGGAGGTTTAGAAGATGAAAAATCTGTAGACGGTCTTGAAGCATCAAGCAAGAGATCATATAACGTGCTAGATTGGGAATATACCAAATCTAAATATTGGGCACGGGCAATGGCTTGATCTTTGATCACATAACCATCCATAGTTATGTCCTTGGAAATTTTATTAACAAATGATTTGGTAAGCCATTCAGTTAACCGCTCATCAAGTATATCGAACTTGATAAGGCAACACTAATGTCTTCGTTCATGGATATGATTCGAGATGTGGGTAGTAGTATTCTGTTTCAAAGACATAAGCAGATGGGTACCAGTTTCATATCGAACTAGTATTTGTAAGTGAGTAAGGAAGACCATTGCCAAAGAGTTGAAATCTTGATAGGCACCTCGAGGTAAGTCGATGTACCATTTCATGGCAGCACCCATCAGGGTTCGCTGGAAAATATGTAGACAAATGGAGTCATCAACCCAAGAATTGGATGAACACCATAAAAGGTAAGTCATAACGTGGCCCTGGGGGTCTTCCCGAGACTTTCCTTCGAATATCAGACAATCGCTAGGAACCTTAGTGGGAACTAGAGGCCAATACGGCGAATGGAGTATTGGGTCATTTGTGAGCCTTGACACATCCGATAGTTCCAATGTTGCTAGAAATTGAAATTGTGGATTGAAAGGCATGGGAGGCCTTTGATAAGGCCCATCTTTTGGATTCCAACCTTGTTGGTAGGGGATTTTCCCCCAAAGTGGCGAATTTTGACCACAAGAAGCTTGATATTTCCCCCACTGAGAGGGATTCTGACCATACAAAGGTGTGTTTTTACCAGGGTAAGGTTGATATTGACCCATCATAGGCTGTTGAGAATGATAAGGTGGATAAACAACTTGTGAACAATATGGAGTATAAGGTTGTTGTTGCAACTATTGACCTTGGTGATTAAATTATTGGCCTTGTTACTGCAGGGGTTGACCTTGTTGCTAAGGGTTGGCCTTGTTGATACAAGGGTTGGTTTTTCTTCTACAATGGTTGACCTTGTTGCTTCAACGGATGGTTATAAAGCCCTTGTTGCACATAAGGTTCTTCTTGTACATAAGTCTATTATTGTTATAAAGTTCCTTGTGGAACTTGCTGAGTTCTAGGTTGGTACTGATAGGTTCCAATTTGAAATTGACCAGATGTCCCAAATGAGGGATTTTAACCAAGCTACATTTGGGGGCCCTTCGTTGAAAAAAATCTAGATTTTGAGGCTATTGTGAGTCATATGGAGGGTACGGTTGCTGGTAGGGTATCTGGGCTGAAAGAGGTTGTTCATACAGAATTTAGCCTGATCCAGATGGGCTTGATGATACAGTAAGATAAGGTACACTACCAACATTTTGACTAACTCTGGTAGCATGAGTTTGAGATGCACTCACATAAGTTCCACCTGAAACAGGGGGTACATATGGAGGAGGTGGTTATTGCCCCCCATAAGTTAGTATAGGTGGTGGCACATATTGTCCACTTAATTGAGGACCTAAAGAACCTATAGGGACATTAACTATCCCAACCGTAACTTGTTGGGTTGTGTTATATTCTTTCCACGACTAGCCCACGTAGTTAACCAGGGGGTTAGAAGGGGGGGCGGATCCCCCCTTCGTTGCGCCGATTGTGTAGCGAGGGGAGGGGGTTTGAGGCGTACCCGTAACCCCACTTTATAGGGTCTAGGGTAGCGCCTCGAAAAATTTTGGTTAGGATGGGTGAACCCACCTATGGTTTTGTGCATGATTTTCACACATGTTTTCCGACGTGATGGTTTTCGATCCATGGTATTGGACGCGATGGTTTTCGGTCCATGGTATTGGATGCTTCGGCATGTATAAATATGTATTATAACATTGAAAGGACAATAATGAAAAATTAAGCTGGTAGTCCCGGTTTTGGGATCTGGGGGGAAATCTCTGTGTATATGTGTTTTATGTGTTATGCTCTCGCATTGTTTATTTTCTGTGTTTTAGAATTCGTATGCAGGTAATTTCTGTATGGGATTAAAACCTACATTTGGTATCGGAGCAGTTTTGGCTTCAAGGGGACACCTTTGCTATTAAGGGGTTTCGCTCGGGCCTGTAGTAGACCCTGTTCAGTGGGAGATCTGTGAGATCGATTCTGGTGGTGAAAAGAAGATGGTGAGAAGTTGAAAGATAGAGATCGAGAAATTTAATCGTCAAAGTTTTGAGTTGTGGAAACTCAAGATGGAGGATCTGTTGGTGGATAAAGATCAGTGGATCGTGGTAGATCTGGGTACTAAACCAATGGGAGTGTCCAATGAAGAATGGAAGAAGTTGGATCAGAAGGCAAAGAGCACAATACAACTGTGTGTCTCGGATTCAATATTGTTGAATGTATCAGGGGAAGCTACGACAAAGGCTTTGTGGGACAATTTAGGGACTTTGTACCAATATAAGTCTCTGGTGAATAAATTGTTCCTGCGGAAAAAGATGTATAACCTGAGGATGAAAGATGGAGACTCGGTGACAGAGCATCTAAACGCATTTAATACTGTGGTAAGTCAGTTAGAAATTGTTGATATTCAAATTTCAGATGAAGATAAGTGCATTAGTTTGCTGTGTTCTATGCAAGATTCGTGGGATAGTCTGGTTATTGCAATAGGTAGCAACGCAACTACCTTGCAGTTTGATGAAGTAGTCTCATCCTTGCTAATGGAAGAGATGAGACAGAAAAATATGGAGAGCCAAAATGGTGATGCCTTGTTTGTACGAGGACAGTCCTAGAACAGAAACAAAAATAATTCATTGAGTGGGAGATCTAAATCTAGAGGGGGATCTAAATCTCCAGGAAAACCTGTAAAGGTGGTGTGCTGAAAATGCGGAAAGGAAGGGCACTACAAAAGGGACTGTAAATCTAAAGCTCCTAATAAAGGACAAGGATCTAATGATGCTCCTTCTGTAGAGGTGAAAACCACCTCAGATGAAGGTGGGGATGTGTACTTCGCTTCTTCAAGTACACATGTAGATCATGAGGCATAGTTGATTGACTCAGGTGCATCCTTTCACTTCACTCCCCATA